>SKCR01012914.1:0-137382 GCA_019454045.1 Zanthoxylum bungeanum
TTCCCGTTGAACTTGGCCATATCAGGCATCTTGAACTGAGCCGACAACTGTTCTTCAAAAGTCATTGCCTTATAATCTAGCAAGTCTTCATGTTTACCCTTCAGTTTACGGGTAACTGACTCCACCTGATCCCGGAGCTTCTGCAATTCTGTCTGAGACCCAGTCATTCTTCCTGCCACATATATTCAGCCATGTCATCATCAAAAGCGGGGATGTCATCCCCCAACTTGTTCGGAGGCTCCTCACACCTCATATCCTTAGAGTTTCCCCCAGCACGGGGCATGACCATATTAGCCATAGCAGTAGTCAAGGCTTGCAAATGTTCAGTAACCTTGGTGAGATTGGTCTCTAACTGATCCATATGTGATACCTCGTTCTCTGATTCACTCATGTTTGCTATCGGCCTTTTGATAATTCTTCCCTCTTTCATAACCCAACGAGAATCTATGATGTCTTTTAAAATTCTCAGTCAGCATGTATGCATGCAATGCATGGAATATATAAGTCGGCCTCTTGTCATTTTAAAGCTTCAATCACATTATTGCAAGGTGAAAACTTGTCCCAGTTGAAAAGGCCCAACAAGTTTACAATTTTACGATAACATGGCTAAAAAACTTCAAATGATAAGGGGCCCAAACATAGGATGGCCCATCGGTATTTTAGAAACTTTTAGCCCAATTGTCATAAGATACGAACTCATCCCTGTTTAAATGGCCCAACAAGTTCGCATTTCTGACAAGAAGTCCAACTGAATCCAAATGATGATGGTCCTAAGCATAAGCATAAGGAAACAATTTCAAAAGAGTGGCCTATTATCATTTTAGAAACTTTTAGCCCAATTTTCATAAGATACGAACTCATCCCAGTTTAAATGGCCCAACAAGTTCGCATTTCTGACAAGAAGTCCAACTGAATCCAAATGATGATGGTCCCTAAACACAAGCACAAGGAAATAGTTTTTATTGGTCATACAACTATGGTCTACATGTGGGTTTGTGGGAGTATAGACAAAGGCTCTCGTTGGCGAAGGATTTCCCACAACTAGGTCTCCCCACTCAAGGGTTAAAGAGACCAAGTGAGCGCACTTTTTTTATACCTTACGGTACATGCCAATGAGTTATGATATATGACTGACTGTCAAATGGACTTCCTGTTGAAGATTCCCCAGAGGGAGGGTGGAGCGAACTCTCTTAAATACCCAAGCCTCTTAGGCTCTTATCGCCTTGGTGACAGGAATAAACAAAAAGTCCTCCAAATTATTCCATCACAGTAAGCTTCGAGTAATGATTATTTAGGTGCATTTGCAGCTTTTCCTTATAGAAAGGTAGTGAATGAAGAAAGACACCAAACCACTACTTAGCTCTAATAATGCCTTTGATTAAACCCCTACAACCCATGATAGACACAGTTAACTAAAGCATAAATCACAATCACTACAAGACATTATTTCGGGGCCAATTCTCTATCCCCAGTGGAGTCGCCAGACTGTAGGACACAAAAATCGGCGACGTTGTCCCGGGCTCGTAGCCCGGAGTAGCCCACGGGGGACTACACCGGAGAAATAAAAATGGAGTCGCCATCCGGTGTGAACTGGGAAAATGATTTAAGGCCGCACTCACCCCTCGCAAGGGAAGACCTCAAACCGTTGGGTTCGGAATGGTCCCTTACTTATGCCACTTGTAATGAAATGATTTGTACAATAGTACAACCAAATCTCATGCTACAAGTACCAGATAATTTAAGCAACATGCAAGTTTGCACACCCATAATCGTAGATGAAAGAAATGAAGGCAAAATACATAATTCATGAACGTATTAAGCAATAAAGTGCAATAATGTAACTAATAACCACTATAAAGGCATTGATGATAAAAGCGAGCACACAATCTCATGAGCATATCGAATAAATACGGAAAATATAAATAAACAATAACGGTAAAGGCATAAATATTGAAGAGAGCTAACTAAGCATATGATGGGGAATGTAATGACTAAGGGAACAAACATGCATGAAACATGATGAAGGAATCTGTCCAGTGTGTGCACGTTCATGTAGCATTCGTAAACACGTTCGAACGGTAAAGAGAATGTAAGCATTCGAGTAGCGTTTGATAAGGCGTTAGAATGATAAACAAAATGTCCGCGTTCGTATAGCGTTTGATAACGCGTTCGAACGGGATGAGACCTGATGCATGATATAAAAAAATGCATGCGCGTTCGAGTAGCGTTCTTAAACGCGTTCGAACGGTAAACAGAATGCAAGCGTTCGAGTAGCGTTCTGAGGCACGTTCGAACGGAAATAAGACAGAATGCATACGTTCGTGTAGCGTTCGTAAACGCGTTCGAACAGAATGATGCAGGATGCATACGTTCGTGCAGCGTTTGGAAAACGTTCGAACGAGATTGCCAAAACGGCATCTGAAATGACACAAACACATATTTGGATAAACAAATACACAATGTAGGACCTCGTGTGCCCGATGGAAGACATTTCACATTCAATCGGGTGCACCTCGTCCGGCACGGCAAAACTGTTGGACAGTTATGACCCATAGCGTCACTATTTGTACAGATCATAGTGTTGTTGTACAAATTAACTGTGTGACAAAGGAGATTGCATTCTTACCATTTGTGATTAGATCACATTAGATATATAAATGATAGGAGGTCCTTATGATTTTTTCCTAGATTGAGAATGATATGAGACAGTATCAATCAACGAAGGATAAATCATTAAACATCCCTAGTCAGAGCAATTACGAGATTGGACATCGATAGATGCGTAAAAGACTAGTATTACACTTGTGCGTGTTATGTGAGACATAACGACATAGTTCTCATATATCTGGGTATATGATACTCAGGCAAGTGTGATAGGAGGTTGTGTTTCACCGATGGTACGGGAAACAGCTTCGCTCTGGATTAGACCACCGCAGAATCCCATTGGTAGTATGACTTTGTGTCTGTGGGAGTCTGCAATCAGGGTAGGTGTATTTGGTCTTAACCTGAGACTTGCACCGCTAATACTTGCGACAATCAATATACTTTAGTTGAGGTCGTCCAGGGCTTTAACAGGTTCTGTGTACGCCGATGCTGGGTATATTGAAAATCGTAGTGTATTGGGTGTGATGTCAAGACGGAAGTGTCACTCCAGTCATATGGAGATGATGGTCACGTAGGATACGGTATTAGTGCTCTTATATGATGCGCGGCTATCGGGATATTATGACTGGTCATGTATATCCGATTATAGAGACTAGTTACCAGACATCCGACATGTGCTTCGTACGGGGCAGACACATATCCAGCCCCAGGCCTTGCACGTGATCTTCCGATACTTGATCGAAATACGCAATACTACGTATACTACGCCTGATATAGATCACATATTCCTATAAGGATATTTCCGGAGAATTGGGTAGGCATGGCGCTTTGCTAGAGGCCAACCTTGTCTTGTAAATCGGTAAAACGTAATACTTGGTACTTACGTGTTCGGATAGTCCGACGACAGAATTTACTGCCAACATATCCGGAGATCTCATGGGTCGCTTCCCAATGATACACCGATGACGTATGACTCGCATTATATATTAATCTGGGATTAATTAGAAGAGAGAGAAAATTAATCTGGGATTAATTGCAGAGATATTTTATCTAGGATAAAATATCAAATTAAAGAGAGAGAACGATTAATTTGGAATTAATCGATAAATAATATATATTCGATATATTAAACGAAATTAGATTTCGATTAGGAATTAAAATTATATTTTGATTCGGGCGCTTGAATTAATTTAGAATTAATTCTCGAGCGACGTGATTAGTAAATTGGATTTATTAACGAGGCATCGGAAAAATCGTTAATTTAGAATTATCGAAACTGAGCTCGGAATGTGTTTGCGAAGTTACGTCGATTTTGAATCACGTGCCGCAAGTCGCATCGCAAATCACATCGCAAGTCATAAAAGTCAAATCACTTTTTGGAAAAGTAACTTTGACTCATTGACTTTGACCTTTAAGATTTGGAGGGAAATTTTGGGGGGAAAAGACTTTTAACTTTTTGGAAAAGTGAAAGCCTTTTCCTTTTCACCTTTTACCAAGGGTAAAAGAATTAAATAAACATTATTACATTTGTTTTATTGTTTTTGAAAGCATAAAATAAATGGTAAATGCTTTAGTATTTTTGGAAAATATATAAGTGAAATATTTGACACCTTTTTCCCTTAACCTAAAACCATTTCTCCATCTCTCTTTCCACTCTCAAGTTCACGCCCAAGGCAGTGAACTGCCCAAGGTTGGCCGAAAATGATGATGCATTTTTTAGGGTTTTGTGGCAAAATCCAAGTGATAGCACACTCCTAAGAGGTATACGAAGGTGTTAGGGAAACTCACCCACGAGCCGGGAATCATTTGACGCAAGTTCGAGGCTCAAATTCATTGACCAAAACTGAAAACAGTGAGCAGTGGACTGCACTGCTATTGGCGCCACTTTGAAGGAGAAAATCACTTTGTTCTTCTTCAAATCATCACAACCGATCGATGTGAGTATTCCGCTATCTCCTTTGATGTATTCACACTTATTATTCATACTTGTTTGATGATCTTGGGACCTAGAATAAAACCAAAAAAAACATCGTGGAAAAGGTAGCCTTTAGGCATTTCCCTCTAATAGAGGACCTTTAATCCACCCTAGTTAGCCCATGCGCACAAGAATGCAATGCATGCGTAAATAAAGCAATGATATGCAAAAGGTAAATGACATAATAAAAGGCGCGGCAAACATCGTGGTAAAGGTAGCCTTCAGTCATTTCCCTCGAATAGAGGACCTTTAATCCACCCTAGTCAGCCCATGCGCATTATATTACAATGCATATAAAATAAAGACAACAATAATATAAGACCTCATATGCTCGATTAAACATATCTCACATTCAATCAAACATACTTCGTCCGGCGCGGAAAAAAGTCGTGGCAAAGGTTGCCCTTAGGCTTTTTATCCCTCAAAATGGAGGACCTTTAATCCAACTTGATTTGCCCATGCGCACTATATCATAATGCATAAATAAGTAACATGCAGAAAGTAATAACATACTAACGACTAAATCATGCTTAAAAAAATAAATAACATACTAGCAACCCAATCATGCTCGAATACAAGGTTGGATGAAACGAAATGTGTAAATCTATCAAGTGGTACGTGGCATTGTATCCCGAGTGCAAACCGCAATTCCGTCCATTCGGATTCGGCTACGGAATTTACGTCCGTGTTTCCATCCGATATACCACAATAGAGAACACATGTTCCATTCATTCAAGGACCACAACACGTATCAACAAACGACTCTCATGCGAAGGAATTCTAATAAACAAAAAAAAAATGATAATAAATAAGAAGGGTGCCCGCAGGTCTAACCTCTTAGGTCGTCTCTCGAAAGGGCGTTAGATGGCCGTCGGAAGGGTTGATGCTCCAACTCCTCCGGTTCACTGGTCCACTGTTTCCTTTCGCTATTTCACTATTTGGGCTGCTGTTTTTACTCTGTTTTGATGTTGTTTTTGCTATATTGCTGGTCACTGATTTCACTGTAATAAGGGACTGTTTTGGCATTTTTTAAGGGGTATTTGGGCTGCTGTTTTAGGTGATTTTTATGGTAAAAGGGTTGTGTTTCAAGGGTAGAATTTTAGTGGTTTAGGTGCAGTTTTCTAGACAGTTTTACGGTGAAATAGGGTTGTTCAGGGGCTGTGTTTGTGCGGTAATTGAAGGGTCTTCAAGGGAAAGTTGATGAAGTGATTTGAGGCAGTAACGTGAGGGTGTGTGGACGTGTTGAATGAGGCAGTAACGTGAGGATGTGTGGCTTGAGGATGTGTTGTTGAGTGGATTTGTGCGTGAGGGTGGTGAGGACGTGTTGAATGAGGCAGTAACGTGAGGACCTGATTTGTGAGTTGAGTGGCGTGTGCTTATGTGTGAAGGGTTTGCTGTTTCCGTGAGTGGGTAATTTTTGGGCAATGATGAGTGTGAATTGAAGGCATGTGGCTTTTTGAAGGGGGCTTTGCTTGCCGAGAGATTGGGGTACTGAGGGCTACGTGAAGGGTAGTTTAGGCGTGATGGTTTTGTTTGTGAATTGAGTGTCGTGAATCCTTGGGTTATTTTCTTTGTGTTTTTTGTGAGATTGAGCTAGGGTTTAATGTGTTGGGTTTAGGCTTCTTTTTATAGGCAAGGGTTGGGGTTTACTTTGTAAAAAAAGGGAAGGATTTGTGTAATTATGGGGGGAATATTTAATTTGTGTGTGATAAGGAAAAATCTTTTTAATTAGGGATGTATTTTGTTTTAGTTAGGAAGATGATTATTGGGATTTGATTTGATTTCATTTAGTTTAGGCATGTTATTTATTTAATTTAGGAATGAGATTTATTTTGATTTAATTTAATTTGATTTAATTTAATTTGATTTAATTTGATTTAATTTAATTTTTGACATGTGTTTTAAATTATTATTGGATGTGATTTAATGGGCTTGGGCTAGGTGGGCGTGTGGCTTTGGTTTTGGGCTAGGTGGGCGTGTGGCTTTGGTTTTGGGCTAGGGATGTGTTTTAAAACAGAGGTCCAACAAGCAAACCCGAAGCTAAACAAGCGAATTAAATCCAATAAGATGTCAATTCCTGACTCTTCCCTTCCGACGTCAGTTTCCCGCGACTTCCACAATTTAAAGAGGTAGTGTCTCCATGCGAGACTCAGCATCGGGACTTACATGCAAAAATGCAGTGCCTACAGACACCACCTCTGAAGAGCTCAAGAATAATTCTAGGAGTTACAAGAGTGGTCAGAACACTCTAAAATGGCAACAAGTCATCAAATGACAAAATTGAACTAATATTACAATAATATTATCCAATCTAACTTCACACATGCATATAGCCTCCAAATCCATCCTATAAATCAAAAAGCCCCAAAATATAAGAAAGGAAGAAACCCTAGAACTATTCTAGATATTCAATAACAAGAAAAAAGTTTTCAAAGTTTAAGATTATTGAAGATTACCTCCAAATCTTGTAATTTCCTTAAACGTTTTTCTTGAATTTCTTCACTTTCTTCCTTGACTCTTCAAGAAATTTTTGGGTGCTTTCATGGAGGTGAATTTCGGCCATGGAGGTTAATTTTGGAAGAAAACAAAGTTTTCCAACTTTAAATAATGGTCAAAACCGACTTAGGAGGGGGGGGGAGGGGTGAAGGGTATTTTGGTCATTTGGTCATTTTTAATCTAATTATACAATAATAAGCCTTAAGTTGACAAATCCAATTTGTAAACTTTAAGCTTAATAAAATCATGTCATATGTAACCAATAATAATCAAACATATTGTATAACATTTATGTAATATTGAAATAATTTAATTATCTAGATATTTAACATTTAAATACCTAAATAATTAATTAATACGATTATTATTATATATGTATTTTTATTTACATAAATAACAAATACATATATTAATGGCATGTTTCAAAGTCTTATTTGACAAATAATTAATATGTATCAAATCAAATTTTGTATCAAATACAAATACACATTAATTATTAATTGACCGAAATGCCCATAATGTATGTATTTTCATTTAATCGATTAAACGATTCGAATTAACTTATTTAATCCGGTGAAGTATTATTCATAATGCGTTGCCCAAGTGCTCAACGAGTAAACTTCATATTATGGGACTCTCTAAGTTTAGGTTTATCCGTCACGAAATCTAATTTCGTGTTCATAATTCACCCACTAATGAATTATGATGACCACATATAATCTCGCTAAACTATGCAAGTCGAGGTCATTGCATACGTATAATCCCTCCTCCACAGGCTATCCATATTATAATTGGGATATAGATAAGAACTTCAAATCCTTATGGTATAATATAGTCGACTTTTTAAATTTACGATCTCTAAATAACACTCGGAACTTGATTCCAAAGTTATACCACGACCATGGATTTACTAGATCGTAAACACGTGTAGGATACCTATGCTATGTACACAGGACTGACGGATTCTATCTTGATACGCACTGGATATAATGAGCATCAGTCCACACCCAACGAACAGGCGGAGGTCTGATCTAAATAGATCGGTGACGTGACTGCCATCAAAGTGTGGCGGAAAACTCATATATCCACTGTGGTATCTCAAGTTGAAGGACCACTATGCTCGCTCAACTCGAGAAGATTCCTATTGACGTTGGTGTACCATCTATTAGGAAATCTTTAGTGAGTCGTTCAGTGTTTATCAAATAAACACCTACATGTCTATACGAGTCTCACGAGACTCATGGTTCATTGGGATAAACCATCGGACCAAGTCACGATATACGACATGTACGGGTCTCAGTGGATTTTACTAACCGACCCGTGTTAGTAAATCTTGACCAGGAACTTTATTTAAGGATATACAACTTATAGTGACACTTCCCAATGTCAATTACAAACTACGTTGTAAATCCTAGGGTCTTTGTCTAATATACATGTATCACTAAATCATATTTAGTTTCAATCTAATTATAATTAGATATCTAATCGTTATTCGATCGAATATATATATAAAAGACAAGAGATTCTACTATTAAATAAGTAATATTATGAAAAAAAAAAAAACATTGATCGTATTCATGAATCAGACATAAATACGATCTTGATTGGCACTCTGAGCACCAACCCTAACAGTCTAGTCATATGTCGGTCATATCCATCCAAATTCTCTTATCAATTTCTGGCCGGACTTAGATCGAGAATATAAGAAGTCAGGTGACCCTTTCATTTGCCACTGACGCTAAAAAAAGAAACGCCTCCATTTCAAACCCTAAGACCTCCAGCAACCTTCTTATCATCCCTTATCAACAAATGGTATTCCCAAGACTTCCAGCTCTAGATTATGACCCCGTTGACCCTTATTTACCCTTTGTCTTGGGTTTGGACTGTGCCTCTATGAGGCTAAAGACATTGACACTTTGGTATGGGAATGTCGTGTCCATTTTATTGGCTTTGGGGGAACACACATGGTCCCATGTAGAACCTGTAAATCCAACATTCCTTTTCATTTTTATGTGTTTTCTATATTTTCAATCGCGAATGATATCTGACCGGACGTCTTGAAAATCCGGCCCTAAATCAATTTATATATGGCAGACCTTCATTGTATATTTTGCTGGATACTTCCAACATATGATCAATTTTGTTTCCATGTTCGGTCGTCTTTACTGAATCATAGATCAATATCTGGCCATTCTCTACCAGGCTGAGGCCAATTCAAGGCCTTGCTTGGTCATTTTTTTTTTACTATTTTCTGCCTTTTACTACTCATTTCTACTCTTCTTATGCCTTTTGTA
Source organism: Zanthoxylum bungeanum (assembly GCA_019454045.1). Lineage (NCBI taxonomy): Eukaryota > Viridiplantae > Streptophyta > Magnoliopsida > Sapindales > Rutaceae > Zanthoxylum > Zanthoxylum bungeanum. The sequence goes on from SKCR01012914.1 coordinate 9,370, forward strand.
GATGGATGCTTCTCGAATTACGGCCAGCGATAACCCTGTTTCATGCGTACGTAGTATGAGATGCTGTCTTCTGATGTGAAGGGTCAGATTGATACCACTAGGTTTACACATTTCATCTGTTACCTTCCCGACCGTACATAAAAGTGGGGGGTTTCAGGCGCTCGTGGGGGTGGATGAACACCACCCATACTTTTCACTTACCATTGGGAGAGATTACCATTACGCCGGGGGATTTTGCTTATCTGACAGGCATCCCCAGCGAGGGTCGGTTCTTTGAATTCGAGTGCAGCCTCTTTTCCCCAACTGCCCAGACTAATCACATCACTAGGCTGCTAGGATTCGTTCATAGGGTCCAATCTATGGTGGTTGCGTACAGAGAGCTCCAGGCCCACTAGGAGAGGAGGGAACCCCAAAGTGCATAAGATATCGATCAGCTGTTCCGATAATTCATTCTCTACATGTTTGGTTGCACACTATTTGCTCACACTGCCAACTTAGCCGATCTTGCTCTTCTTCCCATACTCTGTAATCTAGATATCGTACAGAATTGAGGTTGGGGTTTCCCACCCTAGTGGCTCTTTACCGGAGGCTAGAACAGAGCTTTCACAGTGGCCTATACATCCAAGGCTATGATTTTATGATACATGAATTAATCTTTACTCTAGTCTCTCCACTTCTAATTCTTTTATATTGTCGGATGATCTTAAATTTTATAGACTTTCACAGGCATGGGCATATGAGTTTGCTATCTTAGCACGGCCATTCCCGATCTCAAGGGATTAGGTCATTCTCCCGAGCTTGTCTTTGTGGAATAATTCCATTGTGGGGTCATTGGAGGCTCATGCCATCAACATGCACCAAGCTTAATTGAACAAGTTAACTTGGGACATGGTGAGTTTCCCGACGTTGCTTTCATCTGATTATTTTTTCCGTTTTTGGCCAACTAACTTGCTTATTTGTCCTTTGTAGATTGACATAACCTGGTGAGGGATCGATGTCGCTGTACTTCCAAACTTTGTACGGTCTAACTTTCAGAAGAGTAGATTGCGTCTATTGCTCATAGGTACCGATTAGCTCATACAATACCTAGGCGAGAGGGTCTTCTCCAGGCATCTGGGTCCCCAGCTGTTGTGATGAAACACACAATAGAGGAGATGTGAGAGAAAATTCTTCTTTATTATACACAAACAAAGAATTACAAAGCTTACAAACCCAAGCTTTACAAAAAGCTCTCAACCCTCTTTACTCTCTATTATACTAACGTTTTAGGATTTTTTGGATGATGATAACTGAGCTCTGAGGCTCCTTTTATAATGCTCTAACCGCGTGCTATAGTAACACACGGTTTGGCAAGTTGGCAACACGCTTGTTGCAAGCTGGAGAACGTTGCTTTCAAACTTTCAGCTCATTTGGCTTCTTCTGCCTCTTCTACATGCTGGCAACCAGCAACTTCACTTCAACAAATCTCCCCCTCGGTGAAGATTTACCGTGAAAATCTGAGCCGACCATTAATCATCCAAACCGGATCCTCAAAAGGATCCACCCTCAGGGGTGGGCATTATCGGATTCGGATCGGATCGGACCGAATCTGAATCCGATCCGATCCGAAATGCCCACGATTGTTTGATTCGATCGGATCGAATCATGTTATCGAACTCGATCCGATCCGATCCGATAATTATCGGATCGGATCGGATCGGATTGGTTCGATTCGAATTCGAATCGAATCGAATCGGACCAATTCGATCCGAAATCATCCTATTTCGGATCGGATTGGTCCGATCCGATCCGAATTCGGTGGGTTTGAGTCAAAAAAATCGAGCGGAATGGATCGGATCGGATAATCCGATCCGATCGATTTTTTTTTTTTATATATAACGACGTCGTTTTGCATATTAAAAAAAAAATTTCGATCGGATCGGATAAAATCCGATCCGATCCGAAATTCGTCGAACCGGACCGACAGGATTCGTTCGGATTTGCAAATCGGATCCGATCTGATCCGATGCCCACCCCTATCCACCCTTGTCTGCATCTATATGATTGCCTACGTACCCTGAGTTGGGATCAAGCCAATCGTAGTTCTCTGTCTCTCCTCACTCTGACTATGTGGATAGTTTTGTCATCCCGGCTATGGCACGACAGATTTCAAGCTTCTCATTCGGTAAAACCTTAGTGAACATATCGACACTGTTGTCGTTGGTGTGAATTTTCCTGAGTTCTAACAGCCTTGAGCTCAGGACGTCCCGTATCCAGTGATACCTCACATCGATATGTTTTGACCTCGAGTGAAATGTAGAATTTTTACCAAGGTAGATAGCGCTCTGGCTATTGCAGTACAAAATGTACTTCTCCTGCTTGAAACCCAATTCCTGGATGAATGTCTTCATCCACATCAATTCCTTGCAAGCTTCTGTCACTGCAATGAATTCTGCCTCTGTTGTAGAAAGTGCAACACATCTCTGCAACCTCAACTGCCATGCCACAGCTCCTCCTGCGAGAGTAATCGGATATCCTGAAGTAGACTTTCGGGTATCCACATCTCCTGCCATATCTGAATCAGTGTAGCCCATCAAAACTGGCTTGTCGCTGCTTCCAAAACATAATCTCATCTTGGATCTGCCTCGTAGATACCGCATAATCAATTTGATAGCATTCCAGTGTTCCCGTCCTGGGTCTGCACGTATGGCTTAAATTTTGCCTAGACTGCCTTTTTCAGAATTTCAGCCTAGCAGGTTGCTTTAACTTTTGCTTAGGCAGGCATGTTTTCAATCCATCGAGCTAACTGTCTCTTTTTTTAGTTGTGGCTGCAAGAGAAGTTGAGGCTTATCGCTCCTCCGCTTCACTCCGTCTTTACCTCTTATGGTCCTCGACATCACCTTGCCCGTGCCTTGGTAAAGAAGAATCATTCTTATAATGTTTGGCGAGAGTGGTTGCAGTAGCTCTTGGACGCTGAGATTTCATGGATGTGCCCCTGATGGTGTCTTCATTACCCATCCAAGGCCTCAATGCCAATTCTTTCTATCTGGCAACTAGGCTTTATCGATAGTACGAGTGTCCCCCACCCCTTACCTCCTGAAAGGTGTATTTTCCAAGGCGGTCATGTGTTTCGTTCATTCTTAGGCCATTTATGTAGAAAATGGGTAGAACGACATGTTTGAACTGTAACTGTCCTGAGCCTTCCAATGCATAGAATGATCATGATTTTTCAGCTAACACTTCTGATCTAGATCCCGAAATGAGGAGATAAAGAATATGATTCATGCATGTTTTTCCTGAATTTTTCTCATTTAGTAATTTTCATTTCGTGAATATTTTGCACTTTATTTCAATATAACATTAGAAATTTTTCATGGTACAAATTTGAATACATTAATCATTTTATAGCAAGGGTACCCCTATTATTAATTGGCACTTTCGAGTTTTCCAATTAACTATTTTTTTGGCTCACTTATCCTTAACTTTTGCCTAAACAGTTTTTGCTCTAGCGGGATGTACTCTAACTTTTGCTTGGGTCGTCCTTTGTGGATTTTCAACCCAACGAGTTCTTTTTCATGCAAAGTATTTATTCACTCTGTCGATGTTGATAGGCTCCGTGAACTCATTCCCTTCCAAGTCGGACAAACTCACCGCTCTATTTCTCAAAATATTTTTGACCAAGTAGAGCCCTTCCCAATTAAGCTTAAACATCTATATGTTGGGATATATGCCATAGAGCATAAACTAATATTTAAACGAGATCTTGTTTTAAGTAATAAACAATGTAGTTGTTTATTTATTAAAATGTTGATTTTAAAATTGCATATTATAAATTATCATGTAAGCCCTTGGATACTAAATGTAATTCCAGGCGTAGTGTATAAGTGTTATACACATGAAGATTTAAGTCTGAAATTAGTAATCCTAAATAGTCCGTAGAGAGCAAACAAAGACGTACACTTTATTTATGGTTATCTACAGCTATTGTCTGTTCAATATTGTATGATGACTTTGATTCGGGTTCGTTCATATGGTGACAGAGAAATGGAGACACCTTATATAATACAATCATATAGGACTGGACAAAGACATAAATGAATTTCTTTTAATATTCGTGAACAAAGAAATTTATATCAGTCTAATAGATTATCATATATGGGTTGATCTGAATCCCGAGTGTACTATGAACTCATGCATGGCATGCTATGTCATTTGATTTACAAAGGTGAGGTTGGTGAAGAAATCCCAACCAATAGCTACGTACTTTGGGGACATGGTTTGGTGTGTGGCTTTGGACTTCTTACATAGTTATGGAATCCACTCATTCTTGTGAGAAGTAGATGATGATATTCCTTAAGTGTTTATTTGATACATGAACGATGAGAGTGCTCAATTCTTTCTATTACGAATACAAAGATTAATATTCATAATAGTTATGAATAAATCGTTATTAGAGAATTAATGGTACTTATGCCATTAAATAATTAGAGGGGTATAATGGATATTATGATACGACTCTAATTATGAGATACTTGTGGAGGGTCAATATGTTTGTAGTGATTATATCAGTGGACACCGATGAATTTTGGTATAATATATATCTGCAGTAACGAGAGTGCAACTTTAGGTTTTTAGTGGAATAACATAAAGTTAATAATTTTGAATAATTGATTAAATAGTTTTAGTTAATATTTCAGGATTATTGGAGCTTAGAGCTACAGGTCTATTTGGTCCACGTGCTAGCTCGATATACTATAGCAAATCAAATCATAATTGGATAGTCCAATTATGAACTCACATGCATAATAATAGATTATGTTAAAATTATTACCGTGATTAATAATTGAAGTCACACTTGAAAACTATATTAAATAAGTTTCATATAAAGTTTTCATTATTTAATGATTATGAGATAATCATATATATTTATATTTATATTTTGTAAATATAAAATTATTATTTTGAAATAAAATATTTATTAATACTTAATATCAATACAGATTATTTCAAAATGAGCTACAAAATATATATTAAGGTAGCGGTTTAATGTCTTCATTATGAAGGCATTTAACCATGAATTTTGTTGTTACAAAATTAGAAAAGTTTAGCCAAAAATTCCCAAGGGTTTAGGGATATAATGGTACTTTTAATTACAATTATGTTAATTAAAACCCTATCATATAAAAGCAAAAGTTATTTTGCTTTGTGATCTAATTTTTTCTTTTGCACAAACCCTCATCATCTGTCTTATCTTTTCTCTCAAGTGTTAAAAGAAAAAAACATAGAAGAAAATAGTGTGATTTTTTTTTCCTTTAAAGAGTTTAAAGAATAAAACTATGATGGAAGTCCATATTTTGATTTGTTGGTAACGAGTAATAGCACGGAAGGTTGAGTGGTTTTGATTAAAACATCTCATCATTTTTCTTTGATGAGTGGTAAATAGATCATTATTTCCCACTACTTTGACTTAATATTTTGTATAGTTTCTTGAGTTCTGTGAATTTTTTGATGTGTTTTGTGATATTTTGTAGATAAATAAAATAACAGGACTCTCTAGAGGCAATTCGGGGCCAAAACAGTGACAAAAAGGGCAAAAATATTAATTTCCAGCTAAAATGCACCGTTTGCTAAAATGCGTCGTGCTAAAATACGCCGTCTGCTAACTTGCGCTGGAGATTGCTAACATGCGCTAGACACGTGGACCAATCAGAGAAGTTCTGCTATCATGCGCCTTGCTAATGTTAGGGATATGCCCTATACCCAACTTGTGGATGGGCTATATGTACATGTATTTGTAATATTTTCATTAATTAATAAAATGACAATCTTTATTATACGTGTCTTACATAACTTATATGAATCATCAACACTGTAATAAAGCCCTTGGAGTAATAAGACGATGGCTTCCACGCCTTATGAGAATCATTACTCTTAAATATTCCTAGTCATAGTTTTGTGAATAATTTGGGCGTTCACAAAGCGGAGAGACTAGCATGATGATATGATCTGCCCTTAAATGGGGTACCCGATCTCATAGGCTACTAGCGGAGATTCGTCCGCTTGGTGTATCACATGGATGCATGAGTTGCTCGTGTCCATCGATCTGACCGCCGAAAGTTTTCATATGGAGTGTTTATCCCATGTGTCTGTGAGAACTTTCATGTATTGATTATATGACTAGTCCTTAGACTTGAGGTCTTTACAATCTTATGTGTGGATCAAATAACTTTGACATTCTCCTTCCCCGGTTCAAAAGATCTGGTCATAAGGGTATGATTGGGTCATTTGTTGAAACACATGAAGTTTGTAAAGATACAACAGAGAATCGCCACTCTCTCGGGTAATATTTTCTTATAAGAGTAGTATTCCAGTTCGCGGGTTGATATGTGTGATCAGTGCTTGAGACTGTGGCCACATCGGAAGAATCATGTGAGATTCTTGGGTTCGCACGATTCATGACACTATCAACATCATACCTTTGACCATATGGGTAGACACTTTCAGTACCTTAGGTCAATAGGTGGGGATACAGTGAGGCAATGGACCGTATCATATGTAAATCGCATACATAATGGGTATATATATCTTTCCTTCTCATTTTTCGGGCCTTGGCATGTTGCTAGATGTCAACCTTAGTCATTGAAATCGAACGACCATATTGTTGGATAATATGACCCATAGCGTCACTATTTGCACAGAACATTGTGTTGCTGTAGCAAATTAACTATGTAACAAGGAAATTGCACTCTCGTCATTTGTGATTAGATCACCATAGATATATAAATGAAGAGAGGTCCCTATGATTAGTTCCTGGATTGAGATGATATGAGACAGTATCAGTCCACGAAGGATTAATCATTAAATATCCCTAGCCGTAGTATTATCGAGACTGGACATCGATAATGCGGAATAGGCTAGTATTGCACTTGTGCGCGTTGTGAGGGCACAACGGCATAGTTCTCATATATATAAGTATTGGATACTTGTGCAAGTGCGATAGGAGGTCGTGTTTCACCGATGGTACGGGAAACAACTTCGCTCTGGATAGACCTCTTCGGAATCCCATTGGTATTATGACTAGGTGTCTATGGGAGGCCGAAATCAAGGTAGGTGTGTATAGTCTTAACCTGAGACTTGCATCGCTAATACTTACGACAATCGGTAAACTTTGGTTTTGTGGTTGGGGGATCTTAACTGGTTCTGTGTTCACCTCTTCTGGGTTATCAGGAATCGTAGTGTATTGGATGTGATGTCGAGACGGAAGTGTCACTCCAGTCATAGTGGAGATGATGTCACGCAGGATACGGTATTAGTGCTCTTAAGTGATGCTCATCCAATCGTGATATTATGACCAGGTCATGAATATCCGATTATAGAGACTAGTTACCAGACATCCGATATGTGTTTCGGACGGGGCAGACACTTATCCAGCCCCAGCCCTAGCACGTGATTATCCGATACTGGACCGATATGCACAATACAATTGTATACTACGCTTGATACAGATCTTTGATATTCTTTAATGGATATGTCCGGAACTTGGTAGACTTGGTGCTTTGCTAGGAGTCGACCTTGTCTCGTAAATCGATAGAACGTAGTACTTGGTACGTACGTGATTCGGATACTCCGGCGACCGCATTTACTGCCAACTAATCTGGGGATCTCATGGGTCGCTTCCCGATAATCCACCGATGACGCACAACTTGCACTCTTGAATAATCTGGGATTATATAGAAGAGAGAGAAAATTAATCTAGGATTAATTACGAAGATATTTTATCTAGGATAAAATATCATCTAGAGAGAGATAACGATTAATTTGGAATTAATCGGTAAATTAATATATTTGATATATTATACGAAATTAGATTTCGACGCGGAATTAAAATTAGATTTTAATTCGGGCAAACGAGTTAAATTAGAATTAATTCGTTAGCGACGTAAATAATAATTTCGCTAGGCGCAATTATTTATTTAAATTCGATTTAATTAACGTCGCGACGTAAGTTGGGTATTTCGGAAATATCGAACCCGAACGCGTGAGTGCACGTGGGCCCACTTTCATTTGGAAACGTGTGGGGCCCACATGACACATGTCATATTATGCATTATTTAATTCTAATGCATTGCATGGAGATAGTGTACAATGCACTCAATGGTTTTGCATGGAAATTGAGTGTTTGACACTCTAAGCCATTGCATGATTTGTGTCATAAGTTTATTATTAATTTAATAAATATTATGGCATAAATATAAATTGATTTTTTGTAACAAAAATCATTTAACTCTCTCATCTCTCTCACGCCAAAAGTGTGGCTATTCTTCACTGGTTTTGAACCAGTTTGGGCGTGAACAATAGGGAAGCAATAGTGGATTTTCATGGTGAAAATTCAAGTGCTAGCACACTTACAAGTCTTGCGAAGGTGGTAGGGAGGTTCGACCATGAGACGGGATCTATCCGACGAATCTAGAAGCTCATTTTCGCAGCTCAAAACAGAAGATGGAGGACAGTGGACTGCTGCAGTTCATGCGCCCAAACAGTGAACATATTGGCTTCAATCGTCTTCAAATCGACTCAACCAACCAATGTAAGTATTCCGCTATCTTCATTGGTGTATTCATGCTTGATTTTCATGTCTTGATTTGATCTTGGGACCTTAGTAAAACTCAACAATGGCATCAAGAGCTAATGTTGCAAGCATGAAATTTTAGGGATTTAAAATTTGGGTAAATGTGATTTGAGCATGATTTGAATAAATTGTTTGTTTGAGTATGCTTATAACATGTTTAATTTCATTTTGGTTGGACTAATTTGACAAAAATTGATTTGGAATTATTTTCCCCAATTTATTCACCTTGGCCGAATGGTTTGTTGGATTTTGGATTCTTGGAATTTTGATTTTTTGATTCATTTGATGAGTTGGAATCATTAGGTTGATGTTAATTTGAATCGAATTGGATTGGATTTCGAATTGGACGAAAACCCAAAATCTTTGAGTTGGCCGAATGTGACTAATGCCCTAATGTCTTGGTAAATTTTGATTTTGAACATTGGATGTATTGGAAATCAAATTGGATGGTGATTTAATGTCGATTGTGGATTCGATTGGATTGAAACCGAATCGGACACAAAATCCCTCTTTTGGCCGAGACCTTTAAGCATGTAGATGGGTTTGATTTTTCAATATGTGTGTTGGACATATAATAATGAATCAAGCATGATTAATTGGACTAATATGGTGTTTTAGAAATGTTGATTTAGTTGATTGATCATGTAATACACTTTGGTAATTAAATTGGGAAAATTGGATTTTTTTTTTTGAATTTAATTATTTTGGCCTAATTTTGGAAATGGATTTAAATGTTGTATTTGGACCTATTGGGCTTGTTTATCAAGTTTGGTTTAGGCCAAATGGATTGGATCCAATTGGGCCCAAAACCTTGACCATAAAGCCCAAATGCGACTTAATGAACCTTTAAAGTTCAATTGGGCCTAATGGGCCAAGATTGATTTATGGGCTTATGGGGTAAATCCCGGATTGGACTTTGGTTATCGGTTTGACCCGAATTGACCAAAAGTCCACGCCTTAAGAAATCAATCAAAAGCCCATTGGACTTTAATTGAATTGACGTTGGACGTTAATCGGTCTTTGAGACGCGTTACGATTAGATTTGGAATTTAAATCGTAAAAGGTTTATTAAATAAAAGTGTAATATTTAATTTGGAATTGAATAGTGAATTAGTATTAAATACATGTTAAATTAGATTTAATGATGTAGTTTAATTTAATTCATGAATTTGTACTTTAAGTACTTATTCGCAAAAACGGTTTGACTCGAACAAAATCAAATCGTTGTTTGAACATTGGATGATCACTTAATTATCAGATTAATTAATTTGATTAGATTGATTGATAGCATGCTTATGTGTGTGAATACGTGGTTGTGTTGAATGAATAATGTATATCGGATGGATATTAGTCGGGTGGGCAATTTTAGAAATTGTTGTAATAATATTCGATTTATTAAATTGGACCTGCGTGTCCAGCCTTATCACCTTCTTTCTCTTTGTATTCTCTTCTCACCTATTCCCCTCTATATATATGAGGTTTCTTTAGAAGTGTAGTGTAACGGGTAGAAGTAGTACAAGTGCTAGCTTGAGTGAGAAGGGAGAGATTTGATCTAGGATCAATGTGTTAAGTATCCATCCGCATATCGTTATTATTTATTTCATACTCGCTTTATTATGTATTTAGAATGCATGTTTAAGGGTGTATGATGATGAGACCTAACAAAGATAATTAAATTGGTAGCCAATTTGCACGCGAAAATCCCTCAATCTATATTAAGCAAATATCCTTCCATTGAATGATTCTTGTTCAAGATCCGAAGTTGGCATTGGTTTGTTTTGGCCAAAGTCAAGACCTTTGTCAATCAAGGATGTACTTGAATCATGAGAGTTTTGTTGCATATCGGTGTCTTGTCCAAATCGTGATTTTTATTGGCCAAAGTCAAGATCACTTTTTGTCCAATGACATTGATTACGAAACTTTCCTCGTCAATGGGTCCCGCTTAACTGGAATCATTAGTTGTTTTTGGCCAAAGCCAAGGCCTAGATGATTCGGAGGATAGGGTTAGGAAAATGTAATGGATACATTGACATTATACATATGTTTCGGACTTGGATGTCCACCTAACCGGATCTAGGAATTGGATGAGATCCAATTGATCATAGAGATCTACCTAAGTTAAATAGCATACAGCTTTTATTGGCCAAAGTCAAGGTTGTGTGTTATTTAATAGGATCCTAGCCCACTAGGAAACACGGTTTCCCGAGTACTCCACAGAGGGTTAGAGGCTCGACGAAAAATAGTGGGAGGCAAGTATTGAATTTGCAACATTCGTTCAATTACTCGCTAAACACGCTCATTTATATTTTACTCGTCATATTAATCAAAAGTATTAGTTGGACTAATATTTTATGTTGTTTTAAAATATATATATATAGTTGGACTATATACAAACTTATTCAATATATAGTTGATTTTATAATTGGATTATAGTAATCAATATAATTGAATTAAAATGATAGTTGATTTTATAATTGGATTATAGTAATCAATATTAAATTATAGTTGATTAAATAATTGGATTATTGTAATCATTATTAAATAGTACCTTATTAAAATTGATTAAATAGTTGGACTATTAAAATCAAGAAGAATTGAAAGGTTGAATATTTAAAATATATAATCCTTGGGATTAATGTTTTAAATGATTTAATTTTCATTGGGAATTAATAATAGGTTAATTTATTTGATAAAATAACTTATTATGACTAAGCCCCAAATTAAGCAAATATAGAGCATAAAATCTTTGGAAGATTTATGTGATGATGACTTTAGTGCTTAATTAATATACTTATAATAAATCTATCTTTAGATTTAAAAGTATTAAAATTGCAATTAATAATTCTTGGAGAATTAATTGACTATTCTAGTGGAGAAAAGTCAAAGTTTGCAATTGGGCATGTAGCACAAGGTGCACATCATTTCGATATTCTAAAACCCAAGGCTTGGCCAAAGGTTTGTGAAATATTGAAAAGATAATTGACATATCCCAAAGTGACTACCATTTGGATATGGAAGACACGAAGGAATTAAAGATAGGGCGAGGCTCTAACTTTAAAAATATTTGTCAAAGTTATGTTTACTACTAGTATTGAAATTGGATTTTAAATACTTAGTGTGGTACATAATACATATATGTATTGACGTTCAGAATCCGCTGTGAGCTGGATACTGGCTTCAAGCCGAGATTTCTCTGCGAATTGGAAACGGGACGAAAGTCGCTGTTTCGACCGTAGATACCTAAGTTTAGGAACTACCCTTTGGGTATGTACTTAAATTAGGAACTGTTATAATGTAACTAGTTTGACTAGAGACATTATCTCTATATCAGTGTTTAATCCGTGCGGATAAAACCTTTATATTATAGAACACTAAGTGTTTTATTATATAAAGATGATACTGAGATAAATACATTAGATGTAAATAACAGAATTTATATTTTGAATATAAAGAAAAATCTCAAACATATAAAATGACAAATAAATAGCTCAAATTGATTTGATCAATAGAGACTTATTTGTGGCATTGTTGTCTAGGACACAATTAAAGAGACTCGTATATCCACACTTTTGAAGAGTGGGTACTAGGACTGATTTGACTATTCAAATAAGGTCTACGAATCTAGTTTATTAGGTTAAATACCTAAAATACTATTTACTTGGTAATAAAAAGGGCCACCGATCTGTTAGCCCTATTCATGGTGAAGTAAGTGGGCCCATATCTAGCTAGGCTAGATGTGAACATGAATATTTCGTGACCTTAACGGATGTAGCATCACGTTGTGGTTATTGTTTCTTTTGAAGAACACAGATCGGAAACTTTTGAAGTTTCGACACGAAGAAAACAAACAGATCGGCTATAGTGTTATTCCGCCACGGTAAGACCGAAATGGAAAACTTAAGCAGTAAGTTTCATATATAAATGAAAGAGTATGGTGTTCTTTCATGTGAGGACTCCTCCCGAGACACGTCAGTTAGACGGTGTGTCCGAACTAAAACCGAATTTTGTTGGACATGATAAGGTTTATCACGAGTCGCTCTGAGCTACTTTCCTTCTACAGGATATGTATTAACAGTGCAAAACTTATTTAGAATAAGGTTCCATATAAATCTGTTTGACAGATATCATATAGGATATGAACAGGAAAGAAACGAGGTTTCTCATTCCTGATAATTTGGGTATGCCAGGCATAACGTTTGGATGATACCAAACTAAAGACCCAAATTGGATAAGTGCCAATATAGGTTATCCTAAGGGAAACCTTAAGTATAGTACTTATAAATCCCACATGAGAACAATGTGATTGTTGCTCACCATGCGGTTTTCCTGAGAGGAATACCGATATGCAGTGGTCAGTGGGAGGATAGTGATACTCGATGAAAATCGGAGTAACACTGTTCAAGGCACGAAGTCCTTAATGGAACACAAATAGTTCATCTATGATGAATCTATACCATTAATCTTCAAATACACAAGAAACTAGTAGATCGGATAGAGTCAGAAAACAACCTAGGGTATGGGTTTCTGATCTCACCTCATAAAGATGTCAATCTTATGGAGGTGTACCATCCGACTACGTTTAGAGGAAGTGATACGAGGTATCGACTCCATGTTATGGCAAAGTGCCATGAATCCGAAATGGATTCCATGTATAACAACTATTTTGGATACTAGTTGTTGTACCACAAGGCATTGTGCCTATGGTACATTAAACGTCTTCAAGGAAGACATACATGGAAGGCAACATACCAACGTACAAAGCTAGGCTTTTGACGAAAGGTATCGTTATCAACATTGTGTTAATAACGTTCAACCTTTTACCTGTTGCCATGGTAAATCCATTTTGAAAATGCTTGTTGATAACTGCGTATTTCATTTATGAAATGTGTCAGTTAAAGATCAAAATCGCTTTCCTGAAAAGGAACCTTTTGGAGGATGTTTACAACATCCTGACGATTTTGTATATACCGACAAACAGGTTTGCGGGTTATTCGATCCATGTTTGGATCAATGCAAGCATAAGGTTCTTGGAACTGTCGTTTTGAAATAATCATAATGGTTTATGATTTGACTCAAAACGAAATAATTCTTGTGTATATAAGGAGGTTAGTGGGAGAGCGCACTAACAGTGAAATTCCCATATTCCCATATAGCAATTGGTGAAAGCTTGGCTTTCATAAATATTCTTTCATAGAAATTCTCCGTAGAATTCTGGGGAGTAACAACCTTTATTCAAGGAATAAAGATCTACTGGGATAGATTTGGAGTTTGTTAACACTCTCTGGAAATTGTACATTTAAAATGTACTTGATAGGGGTCTCATACGCTTCGAGCATATGGAGTCACAATCAGGTCAATCCAAGTGATAGTCACTGGATTGAAGATTAAGAACATCTGTTAGTATCTGAGAAAACTAAAGATGCTGTCTTAAACTATGGAGAAGGAGAACTTGAAGTGACTGGGATCACCACTGCAAGTTTCCAAACAATTAAATACTGCGGTACTATAAAGTTTGAATAACGGGACAGTGAGCTGGAAATCTTCCAGCAAGATAACTGTTGCCGAATAAACAACAAATGCGGATTATTGCTGCAGCTGAGGCAGCAATAGAAGCCATTTGGATCGAAATAAATCTAATTAGATTAGATATAGTTCTGTTAGCAGCTGAGCTAGGCGTCAGCACAGGCTAAGGAATTAAAGGTCTCATCGACGATCCAGATATATACTTCTATATCATCTGATTCGTTCGGATCATACATCGTGGCGATGTGATGATCGTATAAATCGCGTCAAACGATAATCAAACAAATCCGCTGACGAAAACCTTTCCTCAGCAATTTGAGCGAACCTTACATAGTTCGGGTGTAGGACACTTGAGTGACTCGCTATGTGCCAAGTGGGAGATTGTTGGATAATATGACCCATAGCGTCACTATTTGCACAGATCATTGTGTTGTTGTAGCAAATTAACTATGTAACAAGGAAATTGCACTCTCGTCATTTGTGATTAGATCACCATAGATATATAAATGAAGAGAGGTCCCTATGATTAGTTCCTGGATTGAGATGATATGAGACAGTATCAGTCCACGAAGGATTAATCATTAAATATCCCTAGCCGTAGTATTATCGAGACTGGACATCGATAATGCGGAATAGGCTAGTATTGCACTTGTGCGCGTTGTGAGGGCACAACGGCATAGTTCTCATATATATAAGTATTGGATACTTGTGCAAGTGCGATAGGAGGTCGTGTTTCACCGATGGTACGGGAAACAGCTTCGCTCTGGATAGACCCTTCGGAATCCCATTGGTATTATGACTAGGTTCTATGGGAGGCCGAAATCAAGGTAGGTGTGTATAGTCTTAACCTGAGACTTGCATCGCTAATACTTACGACAATCGGTAAACTTTGGTTTTGGTGGTTTGGGGATCTTAACTGGTTCTGTGTTCACCTCTTCTGGGTTTATCAGGATCGTAGTGTATTGGGATTGATGTCGAGACGGAAGTGTCACTCCAGTCATAGTGGAGATGATGTCACGCAGGATACGGTATTAGTGCTCTTAAGTGATGCGCATCCAATCGTGATATTATGACCAGGTCATGAATATCCGATTATAGAGACTAGTTACCAGACATCCGATATGTGTTTCGGACGGGGCAGACACTTATCCAGCCCCAGCCCTAGCACGTGATTATCCGATACTGGACCGATATGCACAATACAATTGTATACTACGCTTGATACAGATCTTTGATATTCTTTAATGGATATGTCCGGAGAATTGGTAGACTTGGTGCTTTGCTAGGAGTCGACCTTGTCTCGTAAATCGGTAGAACGTAGTACTTGGTACGTACGTGATTCGGATACTCCGACGACCGTATTTACTGCCAACTAATCCGGGGATCTCATGGGTCGCTTCCCGATAATCCACCGATGACGCACAACTTGCACTCTTGAATAATCTGGGATTATATAGAAGAGAGAGAAAATTAATCTAGGATTAATTACGGAGATATTTTATCTAGGATAAAATATCATCTAGAGAGAGATAACGATTAATTGGAATTAATCGGTAAATTAATATATTCGATATATTAAACGAAATTAGATTTCGACGCGGAATTAAAATTAGATTTTAATTCGGGCAAACGAGTTAAATTAGAATTAATTCGTTAGCGACGTAAATAATAATTTGGCTAGGCGCAATTATTTATTTAAATTCGATTTAATTAACGTCGCGACGTAAGTTCGGTATTTCGGAAATATCGAACCCGAACGCGTGAGTGCACGTGGGCCCACTTTCATTTGAAACGTGTGGGGCCCACATGACACATGTCATATTATGCATTATTTAATTCTAATGCATTGCATGGAGATAGTGTACAATGCACTCAATGGTTTTGCATGGAAATTGAGTGTTTGACACTCTAAGCCATTGCATGATTTGTGTCATAAGTTTATTATTAATTTAATAAATATTATGGCATAAATATAAATTGATTTTTTGTAACAAAAATCATTTAACTCTCTCATCTCTCTCACGCCAAAAGTGTGGCTATCTTCACTGGTTTTGAACCAGTTTGGGCGTGAACAATAGGGAAGCAAGAGTGGATTTTCATGGTGAAAATTCAAGTGCTAGCACACTTACAAGTCTTGCGAAGGTGGTAGGGAGGTTCGACCATGAGACGGGATCCATCCGACGAATCTAGAAGCTCATTTTCGCAGCTCAAAACAGAAGATGGAGGACAGTGGACTGCTGCAGTTCATGGCGCCCAAACAGTGAACATATTGGCTTCATCGTCTTCAAATCGACTCAACCAACCATGTAAGTATTCCGCTATCTTCATTGGTGTATTCATGCTTGATTTTCATGTCTTGATTTGATCTTGGGACCTTAGTAAAACTCAACACATATGATCGGAGATAATTTATGGTCGATTAAATTATCACGATTCATTTCATGTCCAACTTGAGGGGAACCGAAAAGGTCACACACAACAAAGTCAAAATCAATGGTTAACAGTGCACAATACATATTTAAAGCATATATGATTGCTGTAGGAATTGTTCATAAATGGTTCAATATGATTAATTATTGAACAGATCATTTATGAGGTTCCATAGTGGCTTATGGATTGGTGAATGACGATATTGGCACTTTGGGAATTGGAATAAAAAAAAAACTATTCACGTGCATAGTATCGCGTGAATAGTACCACGTGAATAATGAATTTTTTTTTGTTATTTTTGTTATTTGTTTTGAATTTCAATTCGGCCCAAACTCTTATTAGGGTTTTATAATCTCATTAAACCATTAAATTAATATCCAATGGCTAAGATTAAATTGGCTTTTATCCCACATCAGATTCTTAATTAATTTTGTTTTCTTTGGAGCACTATATAACCCAAAGAATTCTTCACAAATTTTTGCACCAAACCTTTCAAATCTTGGGTTTATATAAGTGAGCAACTCAAAGTTTTAAGAGTAAGCCACTGATTTTGAGGATCCTTAAGTCTAATTGACTAGAGGAACCTCGAGTTAAAAGTTTTGAGGTATTTGCCTAGGCTAGCACCAAGGGCAAAATACCCGTGCACTCAAGGCGTAGTCTTGCCGTTGAGTATTGGCTTTGGTGTGTGCATCTTTGGAGGCCACACACTTGGGTGGCTCTCTGGAACGTGAAATAGCTTGCTGAGTTCGAGAAAATCTTGTAGATTGGAGGGAGGACTGGAGGAGTCTACAGTTCAAGTAAGTCTTTTTCTTTCTTTATTTTAATTAGAGTTCTTATGATAGTTAGCATGTTTAGGTTTATGTTCTTTGCATGTTTTATGAGTTTTATCCTTATAATATTTAGTAACATGCCTAGGCTTGTAGAATAATCAAAAAAAATGGGTCTTGGGTAAAGGGAAAGCGGCATCATAATTTTATTTATTTATTTTTCCACTGCGCACTCGCGGCCGCTTCCCAACAGTGGTATCAGCGCGCCGTTTTTGTTTTGATTAGTTGTCACTCATTTGAACTCGAAATTGGGTGTTTAAAAGCTCGTTAGAAAGATAACACCATGACTTAATTTTAGGCACAAGTTTTGCATGATGTTGTTAAGATTTGAATTATGAAAATGCATTTAAAGTTCCCGAGTCTGCAGAAAAACGTGAATAGTAAATTTATTTGAATAAAATAAAATGCAATATCATAATTAAATATTAATCAAAGTTATTTAATGCCTAAAATAATTCCAACATATTAAAACTCATATGCTTGATAATTCTATGTATGATTAGAATTGACATGATTATTTTAGGGTGCAAGTATCTAGAGACTTTCTAAGAAATAGAAAGTGTATTGCTTATCCCTTAGCTAAGTAATTATTCCGTGATGAACTTAGAGATTTATTACCTTTAAGGCTAATAAATATAAATAACTTGTTTATAATAAAAGACATTATAAAAGATACAAGTGGGGTGGGACCAAGGCATTAATAAAACTTTCCAAACTAAAGTTAATTTAACCAAAGGTATTATTAGAGTTAGATAATGATTTGGTGTCTTCCTTCACTCACTACCTTTTTATAGCCAAAAGGAAAAACTGTGAAGACATCTAGATAATCATTTACTTAAAGCTTACCTTAAAGAATATTTAAAGTGTTGGACTAATTTGGAGGATCTATTGTTTATTCCTGTCACCAAGGCGATAAGAGCCTAAGAGGTAAGGGTATTTAAGAGAGTTCGCTCCACCCTCCCTCTGGGGAATTTTCAATGGAGGAATCCATTTGACAGTTATTCACTTAAACTTGCTAAAATCCTCAATAATAATTTAAGTCTAAAATTTGCCTCCCATTGTAAAGTATTGACCCAAAGGGCTTAAACCGTATTGGCAGGACTAGGCTTTACCAGACTGACCAATACCAATTTGTCCCTAAATCGTACTATTGACAATGGTTTGACTTTTCTGAGTCATAAGACGCGGCAACCCTTAGGCGTGGTCTTATAACTTAGTGGCAAAGATTGGGTGTCCACAAGGACTAGCATAAACTATGGCATGTTTGATTGCCCAACCCAATGATCAATGAATTGTGATTTATATCATAAATTGGTTGGGAACCTACCTAATTATCGTATTTTATAACGACCGGCCCTAGTCAGAGTTATGAAATGATGATAATGGGATCCTTGCCCATAAGAAATCCATCATATTGGGGTTGATGCGATTTGCTTAAAATTTTAAAACAATTGAGTGGGAGCAAATTCATAATATTAAAAGCCCATGTTATTATGAAACATTAATGAAAAACATATTCCTAATTTTAGCATTCTCTCTTAACATGTGGGTTAAAATATTTCACAAACATTCAAATGGCAAACAGAGTATCATTTCGTTCCATCCTTGATGAGCATAAGCTCAAAGGGGACAACTACAATGACTGGTTTAGAAATCTTAAAATTGTCTTACGACAAAAAAATATTTTCTATGTTCTTGAAAGACCGTTTCCCCCCGAACCCGCAGAAGATGCTGACCAAAATACATTCGATGCTTGGAAGAAACACGTCGATGATGATGAGCAAGCAGTTTGCATAATGCTTGGCTCTATGTCAGATGAACTTCAGAAAGCTCATGAAGATATGGATGCTCAAACCATCATCTTTCACTTGAAGGAGTTGTATGCAACTTCCGTTCATACCGTGAGATTCCAAGTGTCATGTGTCTTATTCCAAACAAGGTATAAGGAAGGATCTGTTAGTGGACATGTGCTTAAGATGATTGGCCACATTGAAAAATTGGCCAACCTCGGGTTCATCATGGATCATGAGATATGTCAGGATCTAATTCTTCAGTCCTTACCAAAAGAATTCTCTAACTTTATTATGCAGTTTCATCTTTCTGATAAAGAAGCTACTTTAGCAGAATTGCACAATCTGATAAAGCAAGCAGAGAATGACTTGAAACTGGAGCTTAAAACCTCCATCATGCTTACGGTTATGGACCTGAAGCCATGAGGCCCAAAGAAAAATAAGGGCAAGGCCAAGGCTCCAGATCACCTAAAGCCCACTAGTAAGGTGGAGAAGAAAAAGGGAAATGGGAAATGTTTCTTTTGTGGAAAGAAGGGTCATTGGAAGAAAGACTGCAGATCCTTGAAAGCCAAGGAAGCTAGGGAAGCCCAAGAGGCCAAGAAGCCCAATGCTTCAGGTATGTTGTATATGATTGAACTATATTCTCAAAACTCTAAACCTTATACTTGGGTGCTTGACACCGGTTGTGGGACTCACTTGTGTAACAATGTGCAGGGCCTGAGAAACAGTAGGAGACTTCGTCATGGGGAGGTTGACTTACGCATGGGTAATGGAGCAAAACTGGCTGCATTGTGCGTGAGAACTTATTCATTAGTTTTGCCGAATGGTTTAGTTTTAGACTTAGAAGATTGTGTTTATGTACCTTCTCTAGTAAAGAACATCATTTCAATTTCTTCTTTATGTAATAAAAGCTTTTCATGCCTAATAAGTTGTAATGAATGTTCTATTTATTTCAATGAAATAAAATATGGAGATGGTATTTTGAATAATGGTATCTATGTCTTACAAACTAATAAATAATGTTCAACCTCTAATATATACAACGTTAACTCGAATAATCACAATGAATCACTTCTATGGCACAGTCGCTTAAGTCATATCAATGAAACAAGATTAACTAAGCTACATAAGGATGGGTATTTCAGACCCTTCAAATATGAACCTTATGGAACTTGTGAGTATTGTTTACTTGGTAAAATGACCAAATTACCCTTCAAAGGTAAATGACAGCGTGCAATGGAGACATTAGAACTCATACATTCTGATGTATGCGGACCAATGTCAGTCACCGCTAGAGGTGGATTCTCCTACTTCATTACCTTTATTGATGATCACTCGCGATATGGGTATGTGTACCTTATGCAGTACAAATCTGAAGCCTTTGAGAAATTCAAAGACTTCAAAGCTGAAGTAGAAAACCAGCTTAATAAAAGTATTAAGTCACTAAGGTCTGACTGAGGTGGTGAATACTTAAGCAACGAATTTCAAGATTACTCGAGAGAAAATGGCATTATTTCCCAGTGCACTCCTCCGGGAACTCCACAGCATAATGGGGTCTCCGAAAGGATAAATCGGACATTATTAGATATGGTCCGATCAATGATGCCAGTCACGGATCTACCTCTTTCATTTTGGGGTCTTGCTTTAGAAACTGCAACACTACTACTAAACCAAGTTCCTTCCAAGACCTTTAGTCAAACACCATATGAGTTATGGTCTGGGAAACGTCATAGTCTTAGTTATCTAAGAGTTTGGGGATGTGACGCATATGTCAAGCTCACACAAACAAACAAATTGGATGATAGGGCAGTTAAATGTAAGTTTGTAGGATATGCCTTGAACTCAAGAGCATACGTGTTCTACGTCCCAAATGAACAAAGAACATTTGTCTCACGAAATGCTAAATTTCTAGAGAATGAATTCCTTCTCAAGAAATATAGTGGGAGTAGACTTGACCTCGATGAGGTATGAGAAGAACAAACTAACATAGAACTAAACCCCAGGCCCCTCAAAAGGGCAGCGACGGAACAACCACAAGGTTATGAATTCAGAAAGTCTGGTATGGAAAGACATGAGCCTGAAAGATATGGTTTCCATATTGATGAGGAACATTATCAGGTCATTGATAATGACGATCCCACCAGTTATGACGAAGCAATGCGTGACATTGATTCAATCAAGTGGCTTGAGGCCATGAAATCCGAAATAGACTCTATGTATCATAATCAAGTCTGGGACTTGTTAGATGCACCTGAAAGGATAAAACCAATAGGCTGCAAGTGGATTTACATGCGTAAAACTGATGCAAAAGGCAACATCCAAACCTATAAGGCTAGGTTGGTGGTGAAAGGTTATAGAAAAATCCAAGGAATTGACTATGAGGAAACCTTCTCGCATGTTGCAATGATAAAGTCTATTCGAATTTTACTGGCACTAGCTGCACACTTTGATTATGAGATTTGACATATGGATGTCAAAACAGCTTTCCTTAATGGGAACCTCCTAGAGGAAGTCTATATGACACAACCTGAGGGGTTTGCATCTAAGGATGATCATAATAAAGTATGCAAGCTTAAACGATCCATTTATGGACTCAAGCAAGCCTCCAGAAGTTGGAATATACGATTTGATGAGACAATCAAAGAATTTGACTTCATCAAAATGTAGACGAGCCTTGTATTTTGACCGGCGTAAACACACATGTATAACACAAGGGCACGTATCGTTCAAGTAGTATAAAAATATCGATCCCACGAGGACTTAATTCCTACGGTTGTTATTAATTGTTGAATTATTTATTTATAAATATCTAATTATAGGAAGAAGAGAATGATTGTTTGATTGGTTGGTTGAATGTGATTTTCTTTAATTAAAATAAATAAAATAAACAAAATAAAATTCTAAGGAAAATAACAAAAGACTCAAAGATCTAGGGTTGTGAATCTTTTTAATATCTTTTAAAAGATGAAGTGATTATTTTATGTTTGTGTAATAAATCGGTTTACTAACCTGGAACACGAAATTATGCGAAAGCCTCTGTCGATGGTCAGACGCAAATACCCAGTTTAATCCAATTGAACCATATGTCTATGTCAACCAAATTATCTGGATTCATTAAGTTTAATTTCCAATTATGGCTACCCCCGCCCGACAGGTATATGTCTATCCTGTAAGGAAATCTATTAAAAGGTTATCTATCCTCAAGGAAGATCGTGGGCTATTAAGTCTAAGGCTGAAACCTAAAATCCCTATGTCTAGTTTATTTTAGATTTACCACATCAATCTTATTGGTGATCAGAAAACAAGAAGCATTAAGCTTAAGACTTAATAAGTAAACCTTTAAATTACCCAAACTATAAAATAACCCATTATAAACCTGTGATATTAGAAGTCATCACAACCCCAGATAACTAACACATAACTAGGGCTAGTAAAAACTTAAAAGTAAAAGAAATAAAGTAAAAATGCTGAAAAGTAAAAGACATAAAGTAAAAGCTGAAATGTAAATTACAATAAAATAAAATACTAAGGTAAAAGGATCAACTTTCACTATTTATTATTTAGATATCTCCTTTAATATAATATAGTAACTTGTGATTATTTTAGCAACCGTCCATATAGGCGGTAACCTTATTAAGTCAAATTAAGTCCAACCAGCCATAAAGGCGGAATCAAAATATACCTGCCATATAGGCGGTAAGAAAATTTAATTACCAACCGACCAATCTGGCGGTATCCTTGATTAGTCAGGTTTAAACCAGATTAAAATGAAATACCAACCGACCAATCTGGCGGTATCATTTTTAAGTCAAATTTTAAATAGTGAATATATTATATTTAAGGGAGATTAATCTAAATAGCAATAGTAAAAGAATTACCTTTCACCCTAGCATGGGGAAGTTACCTCCTCATGGTGAATAGTAAAAACTGTAAAAAGTAAAGAAAGTAAATTACTATTATTACAGATCGTAATTAAAATAATTACAAAACTAAAAACTAAAAGAAACTAGATAGAAAACTCCCTATTTACATCAGAGAATTCAGAGAGAATGGTACATTTGAAACTGAAATCTCGAGCTCAATTTATAGACCCCGGCAGGCCTCCAGCGTCGCCACGCCATCAATTTTTGGCGTGGCATGCTGAGGGCTTAACACGTGGCGATTCTGGATAATGAGATAAGGCGACACGTGGCGAGGCGGCTAACAACTCAATTATTATACTGACGTGGCGCTGACGACTGTCGGCACCATAGGATTGTGACACGTGGCACTTCGTGATTGGTTGATGATGACAGGCGGTGAGGTGGCATGTGGACTCGGTCAACTGATGATGTGGACGATGATGTGGTGGTGACGTGGAGTGACACGTGGCACACGTGGCAATGGTGATTGTCGGCACCGTAGGATTGCGACACGTTAGAATATCGTACGTTAGCATATCGACTGTGATGGTGACACGTGGCATGGCGCACGTTAGTAAAGTCAAACTTCTCTGATTCTGACACGTTGACCCGGCGCACGTTAGCATGGACCCGATGCACGTTAGGCGTCGCGACGCCAAAGGCATGCGCGTCGCAACGTGCAGAATGACCATTTTGCCCTTTTCGTCCGTTTTCACTGTTTTGGCCCCAAATCACCTCCAGAATGTCCTGAAACTTTATTTATCTACAAAATAACACAAAACACATCAAAATATTCACAAAACTCAAGAAACTATACAAAATATTAGGTTAAATGAGTGGGAAATAGTGATATAATTACCACTCATCACACCCCCAAACCTAACATTTTGCTAGTCCTCGAGCAAAACACAGAGTAAAATAATATAAACATCTTTAAAATAAAATTTAACTAAGCCACTTTCGTAGGGATCACGGTTGCATTTAGCATATGCAACAAGCCTTTAAACCCATAGGTGTCCCTAGTGGACGAGTTGTAGTCTCGTGAGGGTTTACAGCAATGATACCCACAAACATTTTACAAAATTAAAAAGAAAGTAAAACTAAGGCACACAAAAGCAAAAAGACGAGAAAATAGAATAAAGAAGTTAGTGACTAAACAGGTGAAACTTCTACTCCAAGTTGCTAGATGTTTTCTTTCTTTCTAAATTACTGAATAAGTAAATTCTCTGATTATATTTACCATTCTCCATATACACAGCCAACAAAATATTAAACAACTTATTTTTGCCCACAACAGTCATAAGTGCAGTTGATAAGAGAGTAATATTTTTGTCCTAAAGTTCTATCAGATTTCACACCTTTTTGAAGCAATGGAATAATTTTTCTCATTTTTCTGATTTTTTTTCTTTGATTTTTGATTTTGTTTTATTTATATACAATATCTTTCATCTATGTAGCGAGTGTTGGGTCAGTGGCTCTCAAACCAGTTGGCTTTAGGGCACCAGGTGTTAAGACAGCCCTACGGACTTAATTACTCAGACTTCAGATATATATATTTTTGCAGCATCTTTGATCCATGTAGCGAGCTTTGGGCCAGTGACTCCCAAACCAGTTGGCTTTAGGGCACTAGGTGTTAAAACACCCTTACAGACTTAATAACTCGGATCTCAGACTTTTTTTTTACTCCATCAATTTTTTGAGATGCTTCCTCCAATTAAACTAGAGCACTGAATATTACAAACTTTTCAATTTTAGCTCATGTCCGTATGTTACTATACATGTTGATAATATCTGCCAACTGAGCAAATGAAGATCCATTTTAGTTCGTTTTATGGAGAATTTACAAATTTAATAATTCAAAATGAAATAAACAAAAACTAACTTGTTTCAAAATGGTTTAAGATACGTTTCAGGAGTGAAAACTCCTTACTCAGCTATCTCTTACCAATTTCACCTTTTTAGTCAAAATAAAAACACAAAAACACAAAATATTTTTGTATTTTTTTTTGAAAATTTTTCAATTTATTTATATTTTTCGAAAAAATTTGGACTAAACATAAGAAACTGATCAACTAATTCCCTCCCCCAAACCTAAATGAGACATTGTCCCCAATGTCTTAAACAGTAGAAGAAGAGTTTAGAAGATAATATCTGGTTAGGTGAAATTCTACAGGAAATTAAAGGTTAAGATCCAGATTAATCCGACGCCTCTTACCACGATCGTCCTCAGACCAATTTATCTTTGAAAGGATAGGTCAAATTATGGTTCATAGGCTAAGAGTTGGTCTATTAGATCCGGAGCATTTCTGGTAGTAAAGAGGAGTTCTTTTAAAGGTTTTGACACGAACCCATTTCTCCGGGCATCATCAAGAAACACCCAAAAAAAATCATAAAATCCATCAACGTTAAACAACCCAATTGGTTTCTGGTGTATGTTCAAGTTCGCCCAAGATAGCACTATAAATATTTCCTCCAATGTGCCCAAGCCACCTGTCAAAGAAATAAAAGCATCAGCACGGTTAATCATTTCTACTAATCGTTCAGACATACCTGGCATGATCAATTCATCACCGTTTGATGGTCCAATAAGATTTTCCTCCGCCAAGGGTTTTGGGATGATTCCCAAAATGTGACTGCCTCCTTCCTGTACGGCCTTTGAAACGATCCCCATTAGTCCAAGATTGCCTCCGCCATTTACTAAGTGCATATTCCTTGCAGCTAAGACTCGACCCAATTCTTCTGCTGCTTCTACGTATTGTGGCTTAGTACCAACACTAGTACCGCAAAACACACAGATGTTTTCAACTCGTCTTCTTGAAGTGGCTTCCATTTTTATGTATCTCTTTCTCAACTCTGGATGCCTTCAAAAGTGCAATGACGGGCTGAATTTATAGTACCTGAAAAAGGGTGAGTAATAATAGCACTAGTATCTTCCATATGACGTTTGTTAGCTAAACAATAAAAGAAATCGTGAAAGGTTAAAAAAGTCTGGATTTTGTCTACGAAAATAAGAAAAAAATTACAACAGAAAAGCAAATCAATGCAATAATTAAGGCAACAGAATTGTGTACGCAATACGCCTTTCGCTTAGTATAAATTCATTAGGATGCGTCTCAAGAATCAATTCCTTACTCAGCCATCGCTAATGAATTATCTCTTATCTTTGCCAAACATCATTCCTTCTGTCTTATGCTTTGGTTGAGCTTTTTCCTACAAAAATAACAGACAAAATTAAAAACTCTACAACATGTATACACAAAAAAATAGAAATTACAACAAAGTGCATGGGTTACCTCCCTGCTAGCGCTAAATTTTTCATCTTCAGCCAGACGTGACTGAAATCCATCTGTCAAGGAGGTTTCAGCGTCGTTTTGGATGTCCGATTAAAGACAATCCCGTGAGCGTTGCTTTTGAAGGGTCTCTTCCAACGGTAAAGTGGCAAAAAGAGTTTTGTCTCATTCAATGCTTGTGCCACCTTTTTAATCTTTGTTGCTCCAGTGGTTCCTGAAAAGAAAGAAATAAAATCAGGAGGTCTCGTATGGTGCTTGACTTGGAATGGGAGTTCCATTCTGTCAAGCTTCTGGGTGATGTTTTTTATATGTACTCCCCAAAACAGTGATGTTTCTCCTGAATGCCTGAGATCTTAAATTTGGTCAAACTGTTGCTCCTCCATTTGCTCTGCTTTTTGCTCCACCTTTTCTTCACAGATGAATTTTAAAATTTCTGTATTCAATTCTTCATCCGCCATCTGTGAAATGCATGCTCCATAAATGTCAATCTGATGATGTAAAGTTATGTTTGTTTTTAGGTCTTCATCCTCTGATCTGAGTGAAATGATTGGCTCAGGTAGATCTTCTTCAAACATTTGTGCAATGGAAGCTCCAAGATCTTCATTTGGAGGAAAGAAAGTTTCATCCTCCTTTGTTGGTGCAGTTGGTACAAATAGCTCAGCTTCTTCATCCTCGTCAAAGTCAGAATAATAAAAATCAAACCTAGATTTTGTTGGTTCAAGCTCCCGAACTGATACCTCTGATTCTTGATACTGCTCAGCCTCGTCCACTGTTATGATGTCATGATGAATCTCAGGATATTCGAAGGCTTCTTCAGTATTATTTGAATTTGCTCCGTGAGATATGTGATTCAGGTTGTCTATTAATTGTCTAACTTGATTTGTCATCCTCTGTATAGAGGCCGCTTGACTCTGAATTTGTGCATCAAATTGAGCTTCCCGTTCCTCGAACCAATCTTTGAGCATGTGAATCAACTGATCTTCCTCTGATGGTTCTGGTTCTTGATGAAGATCGTAGATGGATGGTGGATAAGATGGAAAATGTGATGATTCCAATAATTCTGCCACTCTGAAAGGTATATACATTGATCGCTCGGGTGGTTACCATCACATATCACACATCTCCCCATTTCGTTCTGATGAGCAAATGTAGTATTCCTTTATTCTGACATCCAGTGATAATTGTTGGGCTGGACAACAAGCCTCAGAAAATCGGACCGTTGCTCCCAGATTTGGGGTGTATCTTCTAGTAAAGCTCGTGATCTCTCAATCTCCCAATAATGTTCCATTTTTCAATCACCTCTAAAACTAACAAAAAGAAATAAAAATTACAGATAAAAAAAAGAAAATTAGATACAAGTAAATTAGATAGCTTCAAAATTAATAACTCAAGAAAAATAAGTCCCCGGCAACGGCGCCAAAAACTTGACCGGCGTAAACACACACGTATAACGCAAGTGCACGTATCGTTCAAGTAGTATAAAAATATCGATCCCACAAGGACTTAATTCCTACTATTGTTATTAATTGTTGAATCTATTTATTTACAAATATCTAATTATAGGAAGAAGAGACTGATTGTTTGATTGGTTGGTTGAATGTGATTTTCTTTAATTAAAATAAATAAAATAAACAAAAGAAAATACTAAGGAAAATAACAAAAGACTCAAAGATCTAGGGTTGTGAATCTTTCTAATATCTTTTAAAAGATGAAGTGATTATTTTATGTTTGTGTAATAAATCGGTTTACTAACCTGGAACACGAAATTATGCGAAAGCCTATGTCGATGGTCAGACGCAAATACCCAGTTTAACCCAATTGAACCATATGTCTATGTCAACCAAATTATCTGGATTCATTAAGTTTAAGTTCCAATTATGGCTACCCTCGCCCGACAGGTATATGTCTATCTTGTAAGGAAATCTATTAAAGGGTTATCTATCCTCAAGGAAGATCGTGGGCTATTAAGTCTAAGGCTGAAACCTAAAATCCCTATGTCTAGTTTATTTTAGATTTACCACATCAATCTTATTGGTGATCAGACAACAAGAAGCATTAAGCTTAAGACTTAATAAGTAAACTTTTAAATTACCCAAACTATAAAATAACCCATTATAAACCGGTAATATTAGAAGTCATCACAACCGCAGATAACTAACACATAACTAGGGCTTGTAAAAACTTAAAAGTAAAAGACATAAAGTAAAAATGATGAAAAGTAAAAGACATAAAGTAAAAACTGAAAAGTAAATTACAATAAAATAAAATGCTAACATAAAAGGATCAACTTTCATTATTTACTATTTAGATATCTCCCTTAATATAATATATTAACTTGTGATTATTTTACCAACCGTCCATATAGGAGGTAACCTGATTAAGTCAAATTAAGTCCAACCAGCCATAAAGGCAGAATCAAAATAAACCTGCCATATAGGCGGTAAGAAAATTTAATTACCAACCGACCAATCTGGCGGTATCCTTGATTAGTCAGGTTTAAACCAGATTAAAATGAATTACCAACCGACCAATCTGGCGGTATCCTTTTTAAGTCAAATTTTAAATAGTGAATATATTATATTTAAGGGAGATTAATCTAAATAGAAATAGTAAAAGAATTACCTTTCACCCTAGCAGGGGGAAGTTACCTCATCATGGTGAATAGTAAAAACTGTAAAAAGTAAAGAAAGTAAATTACTATTATTATAAAACATAATTAAAATTAATTACAAAACTAAAAATTAAAAGAAACTAGATAGAAAATTCCCTATTTACATTAGAGAATTCAGATAGAATGGTACATTTGAAACTAAAATCTCGAGCCCAATTTATAGACCCCGGCAGGCCACCAGCGTCGCGACGCCACCAATTTTTGGCGTGGCATGCTGAGGGATTGACACGTGGCGATTCTGGATAAGGAGATAAGGCGGCACGTGGCGAGGTGGCTAACAACTCAATTATTATGCTGACATGGCGATGGTGACTGTCGGCACCATAGGATTGCGATAGGTGGCACTTCGTGATTGGTTGATGATGATATGGCGGTAAGGTGGCACGTTGACTCGGTCAACTGATGATGGGGACGATGAAGTGGCGGTGACATGGAGTGACATGTGGCACATGTGGCAATGGTGATTGTCGGCACCGTAGGATTACGACACGTGGTACGGCGCACGTTAGCAGATCGGCTGTGATGGTGACACGTGGCATGGCGCACGTTAGCAAAGTCAAACTTCTCTAATTCTGACATGTTGACCCGATGCACGTTAGTATGGACCCGGTGTACGTTAGGCGTCACGACGCCAAAGGCTTACGCGTCGCGACGCGCAGAATGACCATTTTCCCTTTTCGTCCGTTTTTACTGTTTTGGCCCCAAATCACCTCCAGAATGTCCTGAAAATTTTTTTATCTACAAAATATTCACAAAACTCAAGAAACTATACAAAATATTAGGTTAAATGAGTGGGAAATAGTGATATAATTACCACTCATCATGTTTACAGGAAAAGTAGTGGGAGTGCTGTTGTATTTCTTGTATTATATTTCGATGAAATATTAATCATCGGGAATGATATTCCCATAATGCAAGCCACCAAGCAATGGTTATCTCAGAATTTCTCCATGAAGGATTTGGGAGAAGCAGACTACATCCTCGGCATTAAGATCTATCGTGATAGATCAAAGAGGTTGTTAGGACTTTCTCAATCTACGTACATAGATAAAGTTTTGAAAAGATTCAAAATGGAAGATTCCAAAAAGGTAATTTACATACTTGTCATGGAATCAAATTTTCTAAGGATCAATGTCCACATACTCCTTCAGATAGAGAGCATATGAGTGGGATCCTTTATGCTTCAGCAATAGGATCGATCATGTATGCCATGCTATGTACAAGACCTGATGTCTCTTATGCTCTTAGCATAACGAGCAGGTATCGGGCAAATCCTAGTGAGTAACATTGGGCAGCTGTCAAAACAATCCTCAAGTATCTGAGAAGAACTAAGGATGTTTTTTTGACATACGGAGATTGTTCTGAGATGAAAGTCATTGGTTACTGTGATGCGATCTTTCAAACCGACATGTATGACAGCAGATCGCAAACAGGATATCTGTTTACTTTGAATGGCGGTGCTGTCAGTTGGAAAAGCTCAAAGCAGTCAACTACAACGGACTCCACCACTGAAGCCGAGTATATTGCAGCATCTGAGGCAGCTAAAGAAGCAGTCTGGATAAAGAAGTTCATCACGGAAATGGAAGAGCTTCCCGCGATAAAAAAGGCATCACGATGTACTGTGACAACACGGGCGCCATTGCTTAATCAAAGGAACCAAGGTCCCACCAGAAATCCAAGCATGTACTCATGCGATTTCATCTCATCAGGGAGATTGTTGAGAGAAAAGAAGTTATTATAAGAAAATACCCACAGAAGATAATCTTGCAGATTCTCTGACTAAAGGGCTGACTCAACAAAAGCATGATCGGCACACCCGAGAGTATGGTGTCCAGATTCATACTAGTTGGCTATAGTGCAAGTGGGAGATTGTTAGGGATGTGCCCTAGACCCAACTTGTGGATGGGCTATATGTACATGTATTTGTAATATTTTCATTAATTAATAAAATAGCAATCTTTATTATATGTATCTTACATAACTTATATGAATCATCAACACTGTAATAAAGCCCTTGGAGTAATAAGACGATGGCTTCCATGCCTTATGAGAATCATTACTCTTAAATGTTCCTAGTCATAGTTTTGTGAATAATCTGGGCGTTCACAAAGCGAAGAGACTAGCATGATGATATGATCTGCCGTTAAGTGGGGTAGCCGATCTCATAGGCTACTAGCGGAGATCCGTCCGCTTGGTGTATCACATGGATCTTTGAGTTGCTCGTGTCCATCGAACTGACCGCCGAAAGTTTTCATATGGAGTGTTTATCCCATGTGTCTGTGAGAACTTTCATGTATCGATTATATGACTAGTCCTTAGACTTGAGGTCTTTACAATCTTATGTGTGGATCAAATAACTTTGACATTCTCCTTCCCCGGTTCAAAAGATCCGGTCATAAGGGTATGATTGGGTCATTTGTTGAAACACATGATGTTTGTAAAGATACAACAGAGAATCGCCACTCTCTCGGATAATATTTTCTTATAAGAGTAATATTCCAGTTCGCGGGTTGATATGTGTGATCAGTGCTTGAGACTGTGGCTACATCGGAACAATCATGTGAGATTCTTGTGTTAGCACGATTCATGACACTATCAACATCATACCTTTGACCATATGGGTAGACACTTTCCGTACCCTAGGTCAATAGGTGGGGATACAGTGAGGCGAGGGACCGTATCATATGTAAATCGCATACAAAATGGGTATATATATATTTCCTTCTCCATTTGGGGGCCTTGGCATGTTGCTAGATGTCAACCTTGGTCATTGAAATCGAACGACCATCTGATCGGAGGATAATTTATGTTCGATTAATTATCACGATTCATTTCATGTCCAACTTGAGGGGAACCCAAAAGGTCACACACAACAAAGTTGAAATCAATGGTTAACAGTGCACAGTACATATTTAACAGCATATATGATTGATGTAGGAATTGTTCATAAATGGTTCAATATGTTTAATTATTGAACATATCATTTATGAGGTTCCATAGTGGCTTAGGGATTGGTGAATGACGATAGGGGCACTTTTGGAATTGGAATTTAAAAAAATTACTATTCACGTGAATAGTACCGCGTGAATAGTACCACGTGAATAGTGAACTTTTTTTTGTTTTTTTTATTTATTTGTTTTGAATTCCAATTCAGCCCAAACTCTTATTAGGGTTTTATAATCTCATTAAACCATTAAATTAAGATCCAATGGTTAAGATTAAATTTGTTTTTATCCCACATCGGATTCTTAATTAATTTTATTGTCTTTGGAGCACTATATAAACGCAAAGAATTCTTCACAAATTTTTGCACCAATCCTTTCAAATCTTGGGTTTATATAATTGAGCAACTCTAAAGTTTTAAGAGTAAGCCACTGATTTTGAGGATCCTTAAGTCTAATTGACTAGAGGAACCTCGAGTTAAGAGTTTTGAGGTATTTGCCTAGGCTAGCACCAAGGGCAAAATACATGTGCACTCAAGGCGTAGTCTTGTCGTTGAGTATTGGCTTTGGTGTGTGCATCTTTGGAGGCCACACACTTGGGTGGCTCTTTGGAACGTGGAAGAGCTTGCTGAGTTCGAGAAAAGCTTGTAGATTGGAGGGAGGACTAGAGGAGTCTACGGTTCAAGTAAGTCTTTTTCTTTCTTTATTTTAATTAGAGTTCTTATGATAGTTAGCATGTTTAGGTTTATGTTCTTTGCTTGTTTTATGAGTTTTATGCTTAGAATATATAGTAACATGCCTAGGCTTGTAGAATAATCAAAACAAATGGGTCTTGGGCAAAGGGAAAGCGTCATCATAATTTTAATTATTTATTTTTCCGCTACGCACTCGCGGCCGCTTCCCAATAGCTAACATGCGCCTACCACGTGTCAACATCACATGTTGCCAACAATCATCATCAACACATGTCAATGATGACATCAGCTTGTGACGCACCATAAATTTCCACGTCGCGACGCCGACATAATTATTGAGCTGCAGACGCTGACCCCGCCACGTGTCCTCATCTCCGGAAGTTCCGTGCCACGCGTCCATCATCAATGGTGAGTCGCGACGCGCAATGTTCCATGCGTCGCGACTCGTGAGGCAAAATTTTGCCTATAAATTGAGGCTGAATTTCAGAATTCAATTCATACTTTCTTCTAAGGAATTCCTTAAAAATACTAAGAATATTGTATCTTGTTTGTTTATTTACAACTTTCAGTATTTAATTTTCGCATTAGCACTTTCTTTTATTTACTTTTCAGTCTTTACATTTTGTATTTAATTTTATTTACTTTTACGCAATAATACTTTCCTTTCTTTAATTTTATTTACTTTTACGCAATAATACTTTCCTTTCCTTAAAACCTGACTTAATGAGGATACCGCCTTTATTGTCGGTTGGATTTAATTATAAAATTGGTTTTAACCTAACTAAACTGGATACTGCATGTATGGTCAGTTGGAATTAATTATAAATTTGACTTAATCAGGATACCCTTATATGGTCGGTTGGTAATATCACGCAAAGTTAATATATTATAATAAGGGAGATATCTAAAATAGTAGTAATAAAAGTGGATCCTCTAACCCCAGCATTTTCTTTTATTGTACTTTTCCCTTTTTAATTTCCAGCATTTACTTTCCAGAATTTACTTCCAGCATTTACTTTATTTAATTTCCAGCATTTACTTTATGTATTTTATTTTATTTAAGCTTTTATTAGCCTTAGATATGTGTCGTAACTAAGTTCGTTATCTGGGGTTGTGATGAATTCCAATATCATCGGTTTATAAGGGGTTATTTTATAGTTTGGGTAATATAAAGGTTTATTTATTAAGTCTTAAGCTTAATGCTTCTTGTTAACTGGCCATTAATAAGATTGATGTGGTAAACTTAAAATAAACTTGACAAAGGAATTTTAGGTTTCAGCCATAGACTTAATAGCCCATGATCTTCATTGAGGATAGATAACCCTTTAATAGATTTCCTTACAAGATAGACATATACATGTTGGGCGGGGGTAGCCACAATTGAAACTTAATCCTAATGAATTCAGGTAACTTGGTTGACATAGACATATGATTAATTGGGTTACACTGGGTATTTGCATCTGACCATCGACAGAGGCTTTTGCATAATTTCGTGTTCCAGGTTAGTAAAGCAATATATTACACAATCATGAAATAACCACTTCATCTTTAAAATATATTGGAAAGATTCATAACACTAGATAGTTTCTTAAATATTGAATTTTCCTCAATTTACTTTCGCGCTATTTTATTTACTTGTTTTAATTTAAAATCACCATCCAATCAAATAATCATTTCATTAGATACTCATAAAAATTTGGCTTCATAAATTAATAGCTTAGGTATTAAGTCCTCATGGGATCGATACTTTTTTATACTACTTGAACGATACGTGCGCTTGCGTTATACGTGTGTGATTACGTCGGTCAAGTTTTTGACACCGTTGCCGGGGACTTATTTATCTTTCACTATTAATTTTGAGGTTAGATACATTTACTTGTGTCTAATTTCTTTTTACTTATTAATTATGTTTTCTTGTGTTTCAGGTTCTCAGACACTAAATGAGACGAACCAAAATCTTTGAAATCCATCCGCTTAACCCTGAAATTGAAAGAACAATCAGACAATTGAGAAGGGAAAGGCGAGAAGGCCAAGAAGCACTGATCAACATGGAACCTGAACCTTTGGAGGTTGGACCACCAATTCCCATTCGAGACAGAACTATTCCGGTGGTTGACGGCTTCATTTCATGTATTGTACTTCCTCCCTTACCATAAAATTAGTGTGACATCAAAACATGCATCCAGATGATACAACAATCAGTTCAGTTTGGGGAGAATGCAACTGAAGATCCTAATGCCCATATCAGCAACTTCCTGGAAGTTTGCGGCACTTTCAATTACAACCGAGCAGCTGAAGTAGCAATGAGACTGCGTGTTTTTCCATATTCCTTGAAAGACAGAGCTAAATCTTGGCTACATTCACTACCAGCAGGTTCCATCACAACTTGGAACACTTTAGCCACCAAATTCCTTGCAAAGTACTTTCCACCAGCCAGAACTGCAAAGTTGAGGAATGACATCACATCCTTTGTGCAACATGACTCGGAATCTCTTTACAAAGCTTGGGAAAGGTACAAGGATTTACTCAGAAAATGTCCTCACCATGAGATTGCAAAGTGGCTACAAGTCCAAACCTTCTATAATGGACTTTCTGGAATAATGAGAACCACAATTGATGCTGCTGCTGGAGGAACTTTAATGGAAAAAAGAGAAGATCAAGCTTGGGACCTAATTGAAGAAATGACCAACAATAATTCTTAGTGGCCACAGAAAAGAGCATGATCCAAAGAAATTCAGGAATTTATGAAGTTGGAGCCAACACAACAGTGAATGTCAAGCTGGATCAGACATGCAAATTCATGGAAATCTTAGCATGCAAGGCAATACTGGATCCACAAGTTCACCATATGGAGGAGCACCAGAGATAAACCAACACGAAGAGACGGTGAATTATGTCAATAATTTCAACAGACAGGGGAACAATCCATATTCCAATACCTACAACCCAGGGTGGAGGAATCATCCCAATTTCGCATGGAGCAACAATTCAGGACAAAGGAACAATCCACCATCAGGATTGCAACAGCAAAGCCAGGAGCATGAAAAAGAATCAGGGATAACAGAAGTGATGGCCCAGTTAAAAAATATGATGTTATGTTTCAAAGCCAATCAGCTTCTATAAAGGCACTGGAAAATCAAATTGGACAACTGGTCAATGCTCAAAGTTACACACCGCCAGGTAACCTTCCTAGCAACACAGAACCAAATCCAAGAAATCGAGGGAAGGAGCAATGTCAAGCCATTACTTTGAAAAGCAGTACTGAAATCAAAAAAGATGTTGGAATCAAGGCATCCATTAAAAAGCTCCAAAAGAAGCAGTTCCACAGATGGAGGAAGAAGAAGCAAAAGAAAAAGATCAAGAAAGAATCACTCTACCTCCCCTTTTCCACAGCGTCTCCAAAAAAACAAACTAGACAAATAGTTTTCTCGATTCCTGAAGATCTTCAAAAAACTGCATATCAACATTCCATTTGCAGAAGCTCTGGAACAAATGCCTAGCTATGTCAAATTCATGAAATACATTCTTTCACGAAAGAGAAGATTGGGAGATTATGAGACAATAGCATTAATAGAAGAATACATCGCTATCATCTAGAGGAAGCTTCCCCCAAAGTTGAAGGATCCTGACAATTTCACCATTCCTTGCATCATAGGAGAGCATAACTTCGGTAAGGCTTTGTGTGATCTAGGTGCGAGTGTTAAATTGATGCATTTTTCTATTTTCATGAAATTGCAGATTGAAGAAACAATGCCCACCTCGGTCTCTCTGCAACTTGCTGATAGAACGCTCGTATTTTCGATAGGTGTAGTTGAGGATGTGCTGGTCAAGGATGAAAAATTTATTTTCCCAGCAGATTTTATTGTCCTTGATATGGAGGAAGACGAAGACGTTCCAATCATCCTCGGGAGACCATTCTTAGCTACAGGTCGAACCATTATTGATGTAAAAAAAAAAAGAACTAACCATGAGGGTACATGACCAAGAAGTAACATTCAATATTTTCAAAGCCATGAATTTCTCGGATAACGAAAAGAAGGAGGAATATTTCAGACTTGATGTGATACATAGTACCATCCAGAAATCCAATACAATGCAAAGTTCTACTGACAAACTTAAAGCATGTCAATTGTCTGTGGAGCCTGAAGATAAAGTGTACTGCGCACTGAGAAAGCCTATTCTTGCACTACAAACAACAGAAGAGAAATAGTTCCACCAGCTCAATGAATTAGAGGAATTTCACATACAGCCTTTTGAGAATGCCAAACTGTACAAATAAAAGTCCAAAAAGAGACATGATGAGAAGTTAGTGAGCATACAACTAGAACCAAGGCAGAGGGTATTGTTAAAAAAATCAAGGTTGAAACTCTTTCCATGGAAGCCAAAATCACGGTGGTCAGGTCAATTCTTAATGACCAAAGTTTTCCCAGATAAAGCCATTGAGTTACATGATCCTAACTCCAATGAAACATTCAAAGTTAACAGTTAGCGTGTCAAGCACTACTGAGGAGAATCAATTGAGCGACAAAAAGAAAGTGTCACACTTTCAGATCCAGCCTAACGTTCGGACAGTCATGTGTAGCTAACGACTTTAAACTTAGCGCTAGCAGTGAGGCAACCCATGCAATTTGTGTATATATTCAGACTTGGTGTGTTTTATTTTTGTGTGTTTAATTTGTGTAGGTAAAGTCACATTTCAGGATGGAAGAAGTTCTCACAAATCTTCACAAGAAATTTCCTTCTCTCCCTCAAAACTCTCTGATGAAAGTCTACAAAGCTTGCTTGGAACGAATTAGACTATTGATGATCAAAGGTATTCCTAATGATATTCATTGGATTATTGAAGCACGGGTCCGATTGGTAGGTGAGTCATCTGACTCTTTCATTTCATATTTGTCTGGTTTAGGAAGAAGCACCTATGCTAAAAAAATAGCTAAAAGAATGGGTGTTTGCTATAAATATGCTCGTATGACATGTAATACTCATTGTCGTTCTTTAGGAATGATGTCAGATAACTGTGAAGATAAAATTAAATTCATTAGGGATGGCTTGAGTAAGGAGTCTTTGGATGACATATCTAAGACTCTTGAGACACATTCCAGTGGATATGTGCATCATGTTATTCACATGTTATATACACAATTTCGAAAAGAAAGACAACAATTCAGTCTCGGGAATCTGACTTTAAAAGACCTTGTTTGCCAATTTATAAGAAAATTGGATGGGAAGCTTGTCCCTGACGCATAGACATCATTCAAGCAGTTACTTTCTTATAAATATTATTTTCTTTATCATTTATCTAATAATTGTGATTTGTTTTTTTATTTTCTTTTATTTTCTCCGACAGGATCCATACCTTTTTACTTTCACGATATTTTACTATTTAACTAATAATTGTCATTTGGCAGGTACTAGTGCTATTATTACTCACCCTTTTTCAGGTGTTATAAATTCAACTCATCATTGCACTCTTGAAGGCATCCAGAGATAAAAATGAAAGCCACTTCAAGAGACGAGTTGTAAATATCTGTGTGTTTTGCGGTACTAGTGTTGGTTCTAAGCCAAAATTCGTTGCGGCAGCACAAGAATTGGGTCGAGTCATAGTTGAAAGGAATATGCACTTAGTATATGGTGGTGGCAATCTTGGACTAATGGGGATCGTTTCAAGGGCTGTACTGGAATGAGGTAGTCAAGTTCTGGGAATCATTCCAAAACCTTGGGCGGAGGCGAATCTTATAGGACCATCAAACGGAGAGGAACTGATCGTGCCAGATATGTCTGAACGACTGGTGGAAATGATTAACCGTGCTGATGCTTTTATTGCTTTGCCAGGTGGCTTGGGTATGATGGAGGAAAGTTTTACAGTAATATCTTGGGCGGACTTGAACATACACCAGAAACCGATTGGACTATTCAATGTTGATGGATTTTATGATTTTCTTTGTGTGTTTTCTTGATGATGCCCGAAGAAATGGGTTCGTGTCAAAACCTGTAAAAGAACTCCTCTTTACTGCCAGAACTGCCCAAGATTTAATTGACCAAATTTTAGCCTTTGAACCAAAAAATGAACCTATCGTTTCCAAGATAAATTGGTCTGATAATGATCGTAGTAAGAAGCGTCGGATAAATCCGGATCTTAACCTTTAATTCTTTATTTAGATGTAGAATTTTAGCTAACCAGGTACTATTTCTAAACTATTCTTCTACTTTTTAAGACATTGGGGACAATGTCTCATTTAGGTTTGAGGGAGGGGAATAGTTGACTAGTATCTTTTTTTTATTACTTTATTTTTAGTCAAAATTTTCAAAAAATTCAAAAAAAAATAAAACTTTTTACAAAAATTAAAAAAATATTTTGTGTTTTTAACTTGATTAATCAGGTGAAATTGGTATGAGATAGCTGTCTAAGGAATTTCCACTCCTGAGACGTATCTCAACCTATTTCATAGCAAGTTAATTTTTGTTTATTTCATTTTGAATTATTTAATTTGTGAATTCTCCATAATACTGACTAAAATGAATCTTCATATGCTCAGTTAACAGGTATTATCAACTTGCATGGTACATACGAACATGAGCTGTAATTAAAAAATTTGTAATATTGAGTGCTCTAGTTTAATTGGAATAAGCATACAAAAAAGCGATGGGAAAAAAAAAACCGTATGAGATCCGAGTTATTAAGTCCGTAGGGGTGTTTTAACACCTAGTGTCCTAAAACCAACTGTTTGGGAGTCACTGGCCTAAAGCTCGCTACATGGATTGAAGATGTTATAAAAAATATATATATCTGAAATCCGGGTAATTAAGTCCGTATGGGTATTTTAATACCTAGTGCCCTAAAGCCAACTGATTTGGGAGTCATTGGCCAAAGCTCGCTACATGGATGAAAGATATTGTATATAAATAAAAAAAAATGAAAAAATCAGAAAAATATTCCATTGCTAAAAAAGGTGTGAAGTCTGATATAACTTTAGGACAAAAATATTATTCTCTTTTTTCAACTACACTTATGAATATTGTGGGCCCAAGGAGTTGATTAATACTTTGTTGGTTGTGTATATGGAGAATGGTAAAAATAATCGGATAATTTACTTATTCGGTAATTTAGAAAGAAAGAAAACTACTACTAACTTGGATAAGGAGTTTCACTTGTTTAGTTACTAACTTGTTTATTCTATTTTCTTTTGTCTTTTTGTTTTTGTGTGCATTAGTTTTATATTGACGTTTGTGGGTATCGTTGCTGTAGCAAAATGTTAGGTTTGGGGGTGTGATGAGTGTAAATAAATCACTATTTCTCACTCATTTGACTTAATATTTTGTATAGTTTCATGAGTTCTGTGAATATTTTGATGTGTTTTGTTGTATTTTGTAGATAAATAAAATAACAAGACTATTTGGAGGCAATTCGGGGCTAAAATAGTGAAAAACAGACAAAAAAGGTAAAAATATAAATTTCCTGCTAAAATGCGCCGTTTGCTAAAATACGCCGTGCTAAAATACGTCGTCTGCTAACGTGCGTCGGAGACTGCTAACATGCACCGGACACGTAGACCAAACAGAGAAGTTTTGCTATCTGAGCCTTGCTAACATGCGTCTGCCACGTGTCAACATCACAGCAAATCTGCTAACGTGCGCCGTGTCATGTGTCACCATCACATGCTGCTGACAATCATCATTAACACGTGTCAATGCTGACGTTTGCATCATGATGCGCAATAACTTTCTGCATCGCGATGCCGACACAATTATTGAGCTGCCGACGCTGACCCTGCCACGTGTCCTAATCTCCGGAAGTTCCGTGCCACGCGTCCATCATCAACGGCGCGTCGGGACGTACAATGTTCCACGTGTCGCGATGCTTGAGGAAAATTTTGCCTTTAAATTGAGGCCGAATTTCAGAATTCAATTCATACTTTCTTCTAAGGAATTCCTTAAGAATACTAAGAAGATTGTATCTTGTTTGTTTCTTTACAGCTTTCAGTATTTAATTTTCGCATTAGCACTTTCTTTTATTTACTTTTCAGTCTTTACTTTCTGTATTTAATTTTATTTACTTTTACGCAATAGTACTTTCCGTTCTTTACTTTTCAATTTTTACTTTTCAGTAATGAGGAGGTAACTCCCCATGCTGGGGTGAAAGGTAAAGCTTTTATTACTAATATTCAGATTAATCTCCCTTAATTATAATATATAAACTATTTAAAACCTGACTTAATGAGGATACCGCCTTTATTGTCGGTTAGATTTAATTATAAAATTTTGTTTAACCTGACTAAACTGGATACTTCATGTACGGTCGGTTGGAATTAATTAGAAAATTGACTTAATCAGGATACCGCTTATATGGTCGGTTGGTAATATCACGCAAAGTTAATTTATTATAATAAAGGAGATATCTAAAATAGTAGTAATAAAAGTGGATCCTCTAACCCCCAATATTTTCTTTTATTGTACTTTTCCCTTTTTAATTTCCAGCATTTACTTTCCAGCATTTACTTTCCAGCATTTACTTTACTTTATTTATTTCCAAGCATTTACTTTATGTATTTTATTTTATTTAAGCTTTTATTAGCCTTAGATATGTGTCGTAACTAAGTCTGTTATCTTGGGTTGTGATGAATTCCAATATCAACCGGTTTATAAGGGGTTATTTTATAGTTTGGGTAATATAAAGGTTTATTTATTAAGTCTTAAGCTTAATGCTTCTTGTTAAATGGCCATTAATAATATTGATGTGGTAAACTTAAAATAAACTTGTCAAAGGAATTTTAGGTTTCAGCCTTAGACTTAATAGCCCCGATCTTCATTGAGGATAGATAACCCTTTAATAGATTTCCTTACAGGATAGACATATACTTGTTGGGTGGGGGTAGCCACAATTGGAACTTAATCTTAATGAATTCAGGTAACTTGGTTGACATAGACATATGAATAATTGGGTTACACTGGGTATTTGCATCTGACCATCGACAGAGGCTTTTGCATAATTTCGTGTTCCAGGTTAGTAAAGTAATTTATTACACAATCATGAAATAACCACTTCATCTTTAAAAGAAATTGGAAAGATTCACAACCCTATATAGTTTCTTAAATATTGAATTCTCCTCAATCTATTTCACGCTATTTCATTTACTTGTTTTAATTTAAAATCATCATCTAATCAAACAATCATTCCATTAGATACTCGTAAAAATTTGGCTTCATAAATTAATAGCATAGGTATTAAGTCCTCGTGGGATCGATACTTTTTATACTACTTGAACGATATGTGCGCTTGCGTTATACGCGTGTGATTACGCTGATCATTCTTTAAGGCTGATTCGGGTTTGTCTTTGGGCTATTTCGGAGGTTAACAAATACTCATAACTGTTCGGAAGATTTAACATAGTGGGCAGAATTTATGGTACTGTAGCAGTGAATAGTATTTGTGAGTACTGTAATAGTGAATAATGATCACGAACATTGTCGCGTGAACAATAAAATTATTATTTTTCATAAAAAATAATAAATAAATAAAGAAATCTGATCTAAATTCAGCTTTAGAGGGGAAAGGATAAAAATAAATTTTTCTTGGTTGATCCCGGTGATTGAGGCATTTCCCCTGCGTGAGGAGCGTT
This sequence comes from Zanthoxylum bungeanum, assembly GCA_019454045.1. Classification (NCBI taxonomy): domain Eukaryota; kingdom Viridiplantae; phylum Streptophyta; class Magnoliopsida; order Sapindales; family Rutaceae; genus Zanthoxylum; species Zanthoxylum bungeanum. The sequence continues at coordinate 51,665 of SKCR01012914.1, forward strand.
CCAGTGAAGTGTTCGCGAGGTCGATTCCTACAATTAACATCAAGAGCGAGGTTGAAAAGTATTATAAACTTCTCCTTTTATTTTAATTATGAGATAATTATGTGTTTTTTATTTATTTATTTTTAATGTACGAGATACATGAAAAAAACAAAAAAAATTATATGTTAAAATTATTCATGTGATGAACGTTTATTTATTATAAAAATTTCATTGGTCGTAAATTTTTTCCGGCTCGTATTTTTTTATGTTATTTATTTCGAGGAATGTAAGCCATAAGGCCATTTTTCAAGTGTTGTAAATTTTTTATTTTTTTTTATTTTTATGTTGTATCCATATTCAATGTAAATGGTGGAATCGTTGTCGTCAACAACATAATAATGAGGCTTTTTTTTGCGCAAGTCATTCTTTGGAGCAAGAGTTAAAGACCAAGAGATGCCTTGGTAATTTTGTACTAGTTAGATTAGTTTTAAAAAAAATAAGAGCCCAGTTAATGCATTAGTTTTTTTGCATATATATTTTAATTCAAATTGTTTGAATAACATGTCATATAGCATAGAATGTTCACTCATGCATTATAACATGTCATGACATTATATGCATGTTTAATTAATCAAAGCATAAAAGTTATGCAACTTTAAATAGTTAAAATTTAGATTAATACATGCAAATAAATTAAATATTTTAATTTAAATAAGTTTAAAATTTGGTAATTCAGAAAAGATAATTGATAGGAGACTAGTTATTTATTTTGATATATAGGATGGAAACCCGGATATATATTCCATAGTCGATTTTGAATTGACGACAGTGTGGTTTGCACTTGGGATACAATTCCACGTACCAAAAAAAAATAACATAAGTCACATATATTTTAATTAAATAGTTTAATTAAATAATTGTGAACATTCGAATTTAAAAATTTTGAACTTTAAATAGTAAACTAAAATTTTAAGAGTTAAAATTGAAATAGCTCACTAAAAGGAACTCTTAATTAAATTATTTAATTAAGTTATATTAGTTGAAACAAATAAAATTAGTGAAAAAAGTTTTAATTGTTTAAATTTAGAGATATCACTAATAATCTACTAGTATTTGTTAGGTTATGTTCTTCATCGCCCGTAATCTAAACAAATTAGATACTAGTATAATAAAAGCTTAAACTGTAAAATAGTGAGTGAGAGAGGGATATATAACAATATTTCCTGCGATCTTTGTTGTTTGTTCGATAACGTGAGATTCAAAAGCCGCCTCAAGACGGCTTTATTTTCGTTCCCCTATGGGTGGTGTCCATTTTGGGTCAATATCAAGATCAAATTTTGAGATGATAGGAATTCTAGATGTATCTGGTGAACTGACCTACCCTACGGCAGCACTTCACTAGTTAAGTCTAAAAGTTCAGAAACAACTGGTTACATCCCAAAGATATGATTAAACGTTAATCAAAATTCCTTAATCAAATCAAACGGTGGTTGATTAATATAGGAATAAATTGTAACATCCCCAATCCGAGAAATGTACCTGCAGGGAATATGCCATACTATCCCCCTGCGCCTATGACTATCTGTCTGTAACAACTTTACTGAGTTAACCTCAAATGACTTTATCATACATAATGACCATTGCCCTGACCCAACAACATGAAATACATCTCAAATACTCATATAGTGTACTAATTAATACTACATATCATAGCTCTGATAATAAACACATTAGCACATTTCAATAACTTATTTAATATAATGCATGATAATACAACTGTTACTTTGACACTGACAATGCTGAAACTCTATACACACTCTGGTGGACTCAGACCCTCTAGTGACTGCCATCAGTATCCATCCTCCTGAGCCCGTCCTCCATGATTCTGCAAAATAAAACACTGGGGGGTTAGATCGTTTGAAAGATCTAAGTGAGTGGATGAGTTAAAAGATGAAAACTGAAATACTGTTGTGAAACTGTTTGGTTTAAAATCAAAGTTCAGAAATAGCTTAATATAAAAAACCATTTTCTGGTCTGAAAACTCTAAACACTTTTCTGAAAATCTTGTTTGAAATCTCTTTTGTAAAACTTATATTTCCTGGAAGTCTCTTTTATGAAGTGAAACCAACTCTTTCTTTCTGAATAACTTTTCTAAAATCTGTTTTCTTGCAAATCTCTTATAAACTGATTTTTTCTGAAAATCTTATTTTTAGAAAAGCTTTTCTGAAACTTTTCTGAAAACTATTCTGAAAGTTGAGTCTGAAACTACTTATGAAAACTGAACTCTGTATATCTGCTGAAAAACTTGAGGTATGGGAGCGTTACGTATCGCCATCCCCCCATACGCCTAACTAGAGCCAGGAGTGCAAATCCTTGACTTTGGGGCGTTACGTATCGCCGTCCCCCAAAGCATGCCACTTCTGTCCTTGAAACTGGTGGTCTTGGGGAGTTACGTATCATTGTCCCCCAAGCCACTGAACTAGAACTGAGGGTGCGGATCTATGCTACCCTTCAAGCTTTGAAACTAGGATCTAGGGGCATTTGTCATCCCTAGTCCTGAACTAGGATCTGGGGGCGTTACGTATCGCCGTCCCCCCAGTCCTCCACATGTGCACATGTCATCCGTCAATTCTGTGTCTATATCAAGTTGCATATTGAGGTGGGTTTTTCCCTAATGTCTCGAAAATATAAAACTATGATTTTAAAACATCTCTTTTCTAAATCATTCCTCAAAACATGCTAAATAAAATATAATAAAAAAACAAACTTGGCTAACGCCCTAAATGCAAAAAATATAAGTCTTATATTCAAAACTATTATTAAGTAAATCAACTTAAGAAAAAGTGTGTCCTCTCACTGGTTTGGAATTTGGCTGGTGTAACGTCACTACGCCGAAAGGATTTTTGGTTCCTGCGATAACTTTATTGGGCAACTTAGTTAGAACACATGTCGTAGAATTCATTTTGAAACTGTTATTGCAACAAGGGTTTTCAATTAGTTCAGGGTAATTTATACGTAAAAAAATGATGATAAGAAGTCTTTTGGGTGGCCTCTAATATTCCTAATCGAAATTGAATTGATAAAAAAATTTGTGTCCTAGAAATTGGTTGTGCATCGCGACGCCAAGACACGCGCATCGCGACGCGGCCTTGGAGAGGACTAAAAACAGAATGCTGGGTTTTGGTTCGCGTCGCGATGCAAATCCACGTGCGTTGCGATGCGCGCAAGACAGAACCGAGTCTGGGTTTTGTTGTCCATAACGTGTCACGACGTACGATGCTTGGCATCGCGACGTGAGGCCAGATTCAGGGTCTAATATCAATCTCTTAAGCTTAACTTGCTTCACCACATTTCTCACACTAAAACCTTTGTATAAACACCACTTTAACTACACTATGCATACTCAAGAGGCATTTTCAACCCCAATTTATGTATCAATATATCAATAACACATAAGAAGCACATTTAACTTCCCCTCCTCCAAAACATTCACAAACCCAAACTTCAATCATAATAATACCATCATGTTACTTTCCAAACATAAGCTAACAATCCACTTAAAGCCAATTTACAATTCCAAATTCTAAGATTAGTAAGGTGTGAAATGGGGCTTTATACTCTATATTTAAATTTGAAAAGAATTTGGGAATATAGAAAGAGAATGGAAACTTACTTGACCAATAAGACTTGAAAGCTCATCATCAACCTTCATCATTTTCCTGGAAAAGAAGAAAAATTTGAGGATTTTCCTTCTCCAATTCAAGCTCACTTTTTTCACTCCTAAGGGATGCATGAATAGTACCTTATTTTATAGGCAAGGTGGCTGATTTTTGTGATAAAAAGGAGTGGTTGAGATTTTGCCACATGTCTCATTTCTAGTCTCTTCTCGAAATTACTGTAGTATTTTCGGAAATCATGATTTTTGACTTGCTTCGGGTTTGAATTTGGAAAAATATTCAACACAAAAGTTGTACTTTCGGTCTAAGCTTTCCGAAGATATAAAATTCATAAAAATCGGAGATCGTATGAAAAATTTAGGGCCCGATTACTAAAGACTGTTCGGAACGAGTCGTAAGCTAAGTTCCGCATCGAAATTTCAAGGGATTTACCGAATGTCCCAAATGCCATTTTTTGAGCACGTACTTGCTCGAACATAATTCATATCAAGCATTATGCCTTCGTACTGTAATGGTCGTCAGGTTCTGGTACCGTGCAAGTCGCCAGGTCACCAAATGTTACAAATTCTCCCCCCCTTAAATAGGATTCGTCCTCGAATCCTTTTTAGAGCCGGAATTCTGGAGTTTGTCTAGATCTGAAATTCTCAATACTAAACGTCTTATTTCAAGTTACATGGTTCACATGCTACCTTTAATCGTCTACACGCTGATTTACTTCTGTCAAGCTACAACTATTATTACCTCTTACATAAATCTTATTCTTTGACTATTAACTATGACCAACTTCAGTTGTCTCCATCTGGTTCTTCCAAACAGGTACTTTCGAACTTCTCTCAACTACTAGCATACCCCATGATTAAGCTTTTCACGTGTACCGATTCCATTCTAGTGCAAGTGTATAAAAGAATAATCTCGTGTATATTCCCTTAACGCTGCTTACGTATCACAAACTAGCATTCAACTCCATAACTTAACTATTTAACTCTCTATTTTCTCACTAAGCTTTAACTACTTATGGGTTCTGTTCTTCCAAGTTTTCACTTCTCTGGCTAACTATGGAGCTTTGCACTTTATAGCGCAGGGTTAAATTTTTCATGCATTTCTTGCTTAGTAGTGTTATCTACTTAATGGCTTTTGTACTAAGGTGGTTGATTCTGGGTAACTTCTTTTGGGATTCTTCACAGTTTGCTAATGACTTAGAAACAAGGCTCTTAAACTGAGCTTAACTGTATGTATACTTTTACTTAAACTGTATTCTCTGTTTCGACTTCAATACTGGCGATTCGGTTCTAGCTACAATTCATGTTATGTTCATACTTTTGCTTTCGTTCTTACTACGAATTCGGATATGATGTTCTTAACTTATTCTCCACATTTGGTTACATTATAGGATCTCCCTCTTTATTATTTCCCTTATTTTAGTAAACTTATTTTCTCGGTTCTATACTATACTACACTTCTGCCAAACCACCCATACCCGTGGCTAAGGCCGTCCCAAACTCGTGGTGGTTTGGTTAACTTAAATTAGGTCTGGGTACTTTATATGATTTACGTGAGCTAACACAAGGGATATTTGGTTTCATTCTATTACTAAGAAACCTTGTTGTTACATACTTTTTTCTTTGTCTTTTTTTTTTTATATTCTCTCCCACCGTCATTGCACCTTGACGCCTATAGTTCCAAATCTCTCCCTTAGTATTCTTTTTTTTTTCTTTTTCTTTATCTTATTCTATATTGAAAACTTCATTGGTCTATGTCTCTGTCTTCTTGTCTGAGGGATATCTTCTTCCTTTATATCACTACTATTACGTCTAACACTGGTTCATTTGTATCTCAGTCATTACTTGACTACCACTTTATCTCTGTACCTCTCCATCTGAACAACTTCTTTCCTAACTCTTTTACTCAGAGTTGACATTCACTTTTATTCTTTTCTTAAACTACGTCTGAAGGTTTTATGTTCCGATCTTCTTTTACTATACTTTCACTTATTTCTGAGAGTATCCAGAGGCAACCATCAAGGTCCATCTCTGCTACTATTGTCTAACGAGGGTTGGGAGGGTGGGAACTTGTCCGAAGGCCTTTCTGGTTATGGTGTTCTAGTTGTATATACTACTTATTTATAAGCTTATAACTCTTGTATATATGTGTTCGGTTTGCCTCCTCCAACTTTACTCTTAATCATTTTCAACTATCGAACACACTACTATTTTCTGTGAAATGCCTCTGAAGTAATATTCTCTAAAAAGTTTCTCGTGCTGTCTCAACACTCCTTCCTATTTAGTCTCTGTTGTTAAACCTCCTAAAGTCATTACTTTCTCTCTCTGAGTGCCGCTATACTCTCTTTGTTATTCCTCTTTAATAAGCTTACTCTTCTGCATAGGTTACTTTCTCATCTCAGTTCCTTAAACTCCTTACATCTTTAGTCTCCTGAAAACTATATCAACTTTGATTACTTAAGACATGTTATACTGAATCTCTTGGTTTAGGTGTCACTCTTATCTAGTTCTTCTTTTTCAAAAATAACGAGACTTTTATGAGTCATATACTATAATATACTTTTGAGATTCGCTATCTCTGGTTCCTTCGTACTTCTAAGTCTTTACTTATTTAAGGGTTCCTTAATTCAACGATGGCTTCTAGAGTTAACTCAACTTATTGTGGCTTTATACTATTCTATCTCGTGATTCTTGTCAATGTTTCATTGGACTCATCGATTTGGCTGTCTAACCATCTTACTATTCATCTAATCTATCAATTGCTCTTCTCTACTGATTCTTCTCCTTACTGGGCTCTAAGTTGAGGGATGAGCATATGCATTCCATAAGGATCTGTGGATACGCATTCTGTTTTATACTTAAGCTCGGTGATTCTCTAGTTAGATATCTATATGATTATTGGAATCGTGGTTTCTAGAAGAAAGGGTCGTTATTCGTTCTGCAGGAACCTGGTCGACTACTCCATGTCTTGGGGTCCCAAGAGCTTCTACATTGGTGAGGGTGAAGCAATGAGAGCTTACAAGGCTAGCAAGCTTATGATTTTGCTAGTCTACAAAGATCACCATATTTGTTTAGCTAACACTAACCATTTGCTTCCTTTGTCCATTTCATCTCTTTTGCAGGAATTCAATGATGTGCTGACAGAGGACATTCCTAGTGGGCTCCCACCCATTAGAGGTATTGAGCATCATATAGATTTCATATCTGGTGCAATCATTCCTAATAGACCAGCCTACCGAAGCAATCTAGAGGAAACAAATGAACTTCAGAGGCAAGTGCGAGAGTTGATGGAGAAAGGGTATGTCAGAGAAAGTATGAGTCCATGTGCGGTACCAGTTCTTCTAGTTCCTAAGAAAGATGGGACGTGGCGTATGTGCGTTGATTGTCGAGCGATCAATAATATAACGGTAAAGTATCGTCACCCTATTCCTAGACTAGATGACATGTTAGATGAATTGCATGGTTCCAAAATTTTCAATAAGATTGATTTAAAGAGTGGATACCATCAAATTCGCATGAGAGAGGGAGATGAGTGGAAAACTGCATTTAAGACCAAGTATGGCTTGTATGAATGGTTAGTTATGCCATTTGGTCTTACAAACGAACCTAGTAAATTTATGAGATTGATGAATCATGTTATCCGTGCATTTATAGGTAGGTTTGTTGTAGTTTATTTTGATGACATCTTAGTTTACAGTAAAATAGTAGATGAGCATGTTACGCATTTGAAGCATGTTCTTGATGTGTTAAGGCATGAGAAACTGTATGCTAACATTGATAAGTGTACTTTTTGTATGGATAGAATGGTTTTCCTTGGTTTTTTTGTAAGTGCAGATGGCATCGAAGTTGATGTGGAAAAGGTAAAGGCAATTCAGGATTGGCCTACACCGACAACTGTGACCGAAGTCAGAAGCTTCCATGGATTAGCAAGCTTCTACTGTAGATTTTTTAGAGACTTCAGCAGTATTGCAGCACCACAGACTGAAGTAGTGAAGAAAACTGTTGGCTTCAAATGGGAAGAAGAGCATGAGTGTGCATTCCAGGATCTTAAAATGAAGTTATGCAGTGCACCAGTTTTGGCGCTACCCAACTTTGAGAAGACATTTGAGATTGAGTGTGACGCATCCGGATTAGGCATTGAAGCGGTTCTTATGCAAGAAAAATGGCCAATTGACTACTTTAGTGAGAAGCTTAACAGAGCAGTTTTGAGATACCCCACATACGATAATGAGTTATATGCGCTAGTGAGAGCCCTTGAGACTTGGCAGCATTATCTATGGCCTCGAGAGTTTGTGATCCATACAAATCATGAGTCATTGAAGCATTTGAAAGGTCAAGGTAAGCTAAAGAAAAACGGCACGCACGGTGGTTAGAGTTTGTTGAGATATTTCCATACGTAATTCGCTACAAACAAGGTAAAGAAAACATTGTCGTCGATGCACTATCGCGAAGGTATACTTTACTTACTTCATTAAATGCAAGGATGCTTGGGTTTTAATTTATTAAAGAACTTTATGAAAATGATACTGACTTCAGTACTATCTATGATGCATGTGAAAAGTCTACCTTTAGTAAATTTTACCAATATGATGGGTTTCTATTTAAGGAAAATAGATTATGCATTCTTGTTTGTAGTATGCGTGAATTGTTAGTTAGGGAAGCACATGAGGGAGGTTTAATGGGGCACTTTGGCATTGCCAAGACCTTATGAGTATTGAGTGAATATTTCTATTAGCCTAAAATGCGGAGAGATATTGAGCATTTGTGTGATAAATGCTTAACTTTTAAAAAGGCTAAATCTAAGGTTATGCCTTATGGTTTGTATAAACCATTTCCTGTACCTAGCGAGCCATGGGTAGATGTATCAATGGACTTTATATTGGGTTTACCTAGGACTAGGCGGGGTAGAGATTCCATTTTTATAGTGGTTGATAGGTTCAGTAAGATGGCACACTTTATAGCATTTCATAAGACTAATGATGCCATTAACATTGCTGACTTGTTCTTTAGAGAAGTAATACTACTCCATGGAATTCCACTGAGTATAGTTTCAGATCGTGATGTTAAATTCCTTAGTCACTTTTGGAAAGTTTTATGGGGTAAGTTGGTAACTAAACTTTTGTATTCTACTACTTATCAGCCCCAAACTGATAGACAAACCGAGGTGGTTAATAGGACTTTGACTCAGTTATTATGTACTATTATCACTAAGAACTTAAAAACTTGGAGGATTGTTTGCCCTTTTATTGAATTTGCATAAAACCGTAGCATTCATTCTTCTACATCTTATTCACCATTTCAAATTTTTTATGGTTTTCAGCCACTAACTCCATTAGATCTGTTACCATTACCTGTTGATGAGCATGTAGGGTTAGATGGCAAAAGAAAAGCTGATTTGGTGAAACACATACATGAGAAAGCAAGAGAGCACATACAGAGGAAGAATGAGCAATATGCTTCTCATGCCAATAAGGGAAGAAAACGTGTGGTATTTCAGCCTGGTGATTGGGTTTAGGTACACATGCACAAGGACCGATTTCCTGAACAACGTAAATCCAAGCTACAACTAAGAAGGGATGGCCCATTTCAAGTCTTGGAGCGGATCAATGACAATGGGTACAAATTGGATTTACAAGGTGAGTATAATGTGTCTGCTATATTTAATGTTTCTGACTTAACTTTGTTTGATACATGTACAAATTCGAGGTCGAATCCTTTTCAAAAGGGAGGGAATGACACGAATCCAGCCATTCAATGAACATTAGATGTCACAACCAGTAATATGGTAGAGCCTTTACAAGTTCCAATAAGGCCAATCACACGCCAGAAAGCTAAGAAGATCAGAGACACAATGGCGGGACTAGCACAGAGTGCCATGGCCGAGTGTGACAGACAACCCAGGGCATATTGGCGTCATATGAGGGCTTCAATGGAGTGGGTCCAAAGCTATTTCACGTGGCCCAAGTCATTCTAGAAGACGCGCAATAGCCGATTTTTAAGATAGGACCATTTTGAAGAATTTGGCTATTTTATGCCTTATATGTAATTCGGCCAAATGAGCTTGTATTTTGACCTTTTGCTTGACATGTTGACTCTAGTTAGGCTATTTGTAACTTAGTTAGCTAGATCATTTGGGTCCAATTGGATTAAAACTAAGTTAGTTAGTTAAAGGACCTAATAGGCCTTCTTTAGAAAAGATGCCCATTTTGTTGACTTTTTCTTTTTGATCTTTTTGCCACTTGCATAAAGATCTTGGTGGGGATATTTTTGTAATATTTAGTAAATGACTACTTAGGGCTTTAGTTTTATGTAGCCATTGGATAGTTTTAGGACCTTTTGGTCTTTTTACCTTTTGAAGGGCATTTTATTAAATTTGCCTTATCCTATATATTGTAAAATTTGTCTTCTTCAATAATAACTTGCAAATTTCGAATTTCTTCAAAGAAAAATGGCTATGGCCGAATTTCAAGCTTAACGGAGGGATTCCTTTTTGTTTCAGCTTTGACTTATCTAAGGCGTGGCAACCTTGGTGGCGTCTCCGTGCTAGCAGAACACTGCAAGAAATCATCTTAAGGGTTCTCAAAGACAAGTTCTTTGTGGGTCTTCTTTGTGGCCTTGGAAGGGTTTTGTTCCTACAAAATCCAATTCGCGGTGCTTGGGGTTCTATCCGTTGCGAGGGGTTTGCTTGGCCTTAAACATCCAAGTGAGTTCCGCGTCAGTTAATGTTGACTGTTGTTTTTCATTTCAGGGGTAATTCGGGAAAGTCACTCCTCGAACAAACCTCCATCAATTGTGAATTTATTTGGTTTTGTCGAGAGCCAAATACAAACTTGGCAAAAGATAAGAAGTCACACAAACAAAACAAAAGTTTTAACGTGGTTCGGCGGAATGGATCCAACCTATGTCCACGGGCACAAGAAAAATGAAATCTTTATTACCACATTGGGTATGACCGACCTCTTTTTCTCTCTCTAACTCAGAACTCTTTTCTCTCTATTACAAGTGAAGAAACAACTATCATTTGCTAGAAAACAATTGACCAACCATTTGCAATAGACACTCAACCCTTTTATATATTAGGTCCAATTCCACTGTTACACCAACTCGTGACGTCAATCAAGTTGCTAAGTCATTATTGCCTAGACACTCTTCCCCAATTACCCTACAGATTATAGCTCAGCTGGCTGACACCTCTACGACCTTCCATCTGACATGACTACTCTCTGCCACCTAAATTTCATTAAACCATGCTACTTTTGGTAACTACTACACGCTATGCCATAGTGCCAGCCTGTACTATAACTGCTCCCACGCGATTATATGTGTCAGTCAATAAGCTCGCAGCCATGCTCCATCCCATCAATCATTGGTAAACCCAAACTTCCGTTTAGGGCTTACGTCATCTAGACTTGAACATAATACCATTACCCTAACCTACCTCATAGGGCCAGTAGATTGAGATGATCGACTGCAAATTGAAATGATCGACCTGTCCCACCAGGTCGAGTCGGTGCTGAGACCTTTACTCCCCTCATTGTCCATGAACATCTTTCTACTTCGGGTCAGACATCAAGTGAAAACTAATTCTGATCTTCTTGTCAGGCCGGGTGATTATGCCTCTTGGGCCCGGACCCCTTGTTCGGGACATGAAAATCTATTCTATACCCCTCTTCATACTTCGGTTCTTCTCGGGTCAGGAAATCACCATCAATATTTGTCTCATAGTTCTTGGTATCAATGAGTCTACGAGTTGGCGCCGGGAACTATAATGGTAGGGTGCCTTCTTACGCTGGCATTCAACCATGATTAAGATTAGAATTCAAAATCTACCCCACCTCAGATAGTGTTCCACAATCTGCAAGCATCGGTACTTTTTGTAAAAATCCACATCGGGTTCATAACCCTGATCTAACACTTCTGCCTCTAATCCATAGCTTGGCCATCTCTTCCGCTAGTCCTTCTCTGACCAAAAATGTTGATCCAAGCTAACTCTAGGCGGTCCGTTCACTGGTTTCTCTGCTTGAACTTGAAGAAACTCACCTGGTGTCAACTTGGGCTGATGCACGCTCTTGACATGATGCGATCCCGGAAAAGGATGATCTGCAAAGACCTGCAAAACAAAACATATGTAACGAGGGAAATCTCACCTCAGGCTATCACATAGCAAAAGGGCCTCAGCGGGACGTAACCCAACCCCAAGCTTATCTGACAAATAGAGGCCTTAAGGGAAAGACCGTCCCCAAGCTATATAAGTCACTTGGCTATAAGAGAATGCTCTCTCCTTGCGCCAACAAATAATAATAGGGCCTCAGCGAGACGTAACCCAGCCCCGAGCTGATCAGACAAAGACAGACCTTGGGGGAAAGATCGTCCACAAGCCATATAAGTCACTTAGCCGCAATGGAATGCTCTCTCATTGCGCCAACACATAATAATAGGGCCTCGATGGGACGTAACGCAGCCCCAAGCTGATATGAAATAGAGAGGCCTTGGGGGAAAGACCGTGCCAAGCCATATAAGTCACTTGGCCGCAGTGGAATGCTCACTCATTGCGCCAACACATAATAATAGGGTCTCGATGGGACATAACCCAACCCCGAGCTAATCTGATAAATAGAGGCCTTAGGGGAAAGACCATCCCCATGCCATATAAGTCACTTGGCCGCAAAGGAATGCTACCTCATTGTGCTAACACATAACAATAGGGCATCGGCGGGACGTAACTCAGCCCCAAGCTGATCTGACAAAGAGAGACCTTAGGGGAAAGACCGTCCCCAAGCCATATAAGTAATTTGGCCGTAAGGGAATGCTTCCTTCTTACGCCAACACATAATAATAAGGCATCAGCAACACGTAATCCAACCCCGAGCTGAGAATAGCACTCAGTCATAAAGGAATGCTCCCTTCTTGCGCCGACAACTTGGCATCTGCGGAATAAATGCAGCCCTGAGCCATCAAAACTTTTGACCTCCGGAAATCACCATGGTGACTGGAAATGGCGTCTCATTTCAAGTCATCCACCAAAAATAAAATCAGGATAAAAAACAAGACAAACAAAATGAAGTTGATATATCACATAACACGTGCAAACCCAAAAGAATTAACAAGGGAGCCTTAGACAGCGTCCTCCCCCTTGCTACCCAAAATAATAATTTTGAATCTCATAGTTCAATGTCCCAGAGAACCGAGCTACAGATCAAATGGGCGGCCAATGCCATGAGATTTTTACCATACTAGGCTGGCCCCTAGTCTGCAAACGCCACAGAGACCCTCAAGCCTTCCATGTGCTATGCTCCAACGGATTCGAAATGGGATGAATAACGCCAATGGGGCATTCTTTCTCCTCGTGCTAGACATATCCCGAGGCTACAAACGCCACAGAGGCTCTGTGGCCTTCCCCGTGCTATGTACCTCCCGAGGCTACAAATGCCACAGAGACTCGTGGGACTTGCCTGTGCTATGTCCCTCCAACACTGGGCAAAAAATGCCATAGGGGAATTTTCATTCCCCATGCTATACAAACCCATAGGTACCATAGTACCGAAACAACTAGCCATCCATACGTGTTATAATTACCTTAAGGCACTAAACGCCACGCCGACTCGTTCGCTGAGCATGCTATGGAAACCTGAGGTGCTAAACGTCACTCAGGCCTTTATGCTGTAATCATTCCTCAAAGATACAAGTCACTGGGTGTGAACATTCCAGCCTAGGAGTTTGATAATGATACTAAGGACTGGCGTGCCGTGGGGGTGCACGCTTTTCCCACATGCCTTGCATTTCTTCATGCATTCTGATCACGAGTATTTCACAAGAGTATTAAATATGAATTTCCCACTTAAATAATAAAAAAACATAGATAAACAAGTTTTTATTTAAGAAATGAAAAGTCTTATTCATATTCAGGGGATTAACTGCCCGTTTTTACAACTCTTCGAGGGTTATTCTATTGAAAGTAATTATGTAACATCTCTGTATTCCAAGGCTTATTAATTCGGGTACTGTCCATCTGGTCTAATAGATAGGCACCCGTCCTGATGACCTTGACTACTCTATATGTCCCCTCCCATTTGGCACCTAATGAAACTTCCTCAGACTTTCTCGTATTCAAGGTGACCCGTCGCAAAACTAAGTCATCGGGGAAAAAAAACCATTTTCGAACCCCCTTATTTTAGATACGCGCCATCATTTGTTGACACATTGCCATCTTGATTGACAATCTCTCCATTTTTCTTCTATCAAGTTAAGATAGTTCTTGATAAGTTCATCATTATGTCTTTCCTTAAAATGCTGCACCATGTGGGTCGTTACCCCGATCTCTGCCGAAATGACTGATTTACATCCATGAGCCAAAGAGAAAGAGGTTTCCCCAATTAAGTCCTTCTACATTGTTTGATGTGCCTACAAAACCTCTGGTAGCTCCTCGACCCACAGATCCTTGCAGGACCCAAGCCTTGCTTTCAAATTGCTCTTGATGGTTTTATTCATTGCTTATACGTGCCCATTTGACTTCGGATGAGCAGGTGAGGCGAACCTCAATGCAATATGGAGGTCCTCACAAAGCTTCCTGAAACACTTACTATCAAACTGCTTCCCATTGTCCATGATGATAGCCCGGGGATCCCGAACCGACACATAATATTCTTCTTGATAAAATTTATTGCCTTTTTTCAATAATCGTGGACAATGGTTCAGCTTCCACCCATTTTGTGAAATGACTGATTGCAACTATGGCGAACTTGGCTTGACCCCGACCCATGGGCATCAGCCCAGTGATATCGATCCCCCACCGGGCAAATGGCCAAGAACTGGATAATGTGGTCAACTGCTTGGGGGGCTGGTAAGGTATGTTGGCATTCCTCTGACATCCATCACATGCCCGGAAAACCCTGGCCACATCATGGTGCATCATCGGCCAGAAGAAACCTTGCCTCAATGCCTTGTGAACGATTGACTGACCTTCACCATGGCTTCCACAGATTCTCTCATGAATTTCTATAAGCACATAATCTACCTCATCGGGTCCCAGATACCTTAAGTATGGCGTCGTGTACCCCTTTTGGTATAATACCTCATCAATCAAGCAAAATCTTACACTCCGATATTTCAGCTTCCTTGTCTCTTTCTTCCCTTCGTGCACATCCCCTGTCTCCAAGTACTTCTTGATCAGATCCATCCAGGATGCCCCCTCTCAGCATCTACTTCCATTACGTTCGGTATCCCAACACTTCTTGATTGCAAGCATCCCAATGGAATGGTCCGGGAAATTTTTGATTTGATGGATGATGCAAGCTGAGCCAACAAGTCTGTCTGCTGGTTGTTCTCCAGTCTGACCTACTCGAACACTACATTCCTCATTCCTTCAGCTAGCTTTTTCACCTCGGCCTGATAAGCAATCATGTTCGGCTCCATTGCCTAAAATTCACCATTTAATTGTTGAACGGCCAGTTGTGAATCGATTTTCACTATCACATCTCTGACTCCAACTTACATGCAGAGTCTTAATCCTGCCAGAATTGCTTCGTATTTTGCCTCATTATTCATGGTTTTGAAGGCGAATCTCAAGGTGTAGCTCAACTCATCTCATTCGTTACTTCTGAGGATCATCCCAACCCCACATACTTATGTGCTGACCGACCCGTCGGAAAATAGCTCCCACTTAGCTTCCTCTACTGCCATAACATGTGGTCATGTGAACTTCGCAACATGTGGTCATGGACCGATGCACTTAGTAATCAAGTGCAAAGCAAGATAGGATCTATCGGCCCGTATGTATACCATAAGGAGTTTAGGTATCCATGTTAGTAAAGTCACGATTCTTAAATCTTTGGCCAAAGCGATCACATGGGGTGGATCACATCAGTTATGAAGAATCGTGGACATGTCGACATGAGATGTATGCCTCAGAAACTTGACGGTATATTCTATATTTCCTAAGAACAACTCGGATAGTCTATGATGGAGGGATTGTTAGACATATGTGATGACCTCAACTTGTATAGTTCAGAATGGTCGTTCGTGTTCTTCGCGAATTCGGAGGTGGCAGAATTGCGTACATATTAGCTAGGCTTATATGACGAATGTGTCTAAACTTAGAGAGTTCCAATATGAACTGTACTCGTTGAACACTTGGATCGCTGATTATTTTTTATAAAAGATAATATTTGATATTATAATTATTAACTAAGATAATCAAGTGTTATTGGATAACATTGATTATTTACTTTGACCTAATTGGATTAATTGAATTAATTCAATAATTACACAATGGCTTAATTGCAAAATCATAATTATCTCTACCATAATAATAGGTGGTTTTGGCTTGATGTAATTGGATTAAATCTAGGTAGCAAACATTTAACTAATTCATTTCCTAATCATTGGCTTGATTTAATTGGATTAAATTAAAGTGTGAGACAATGGAGATTAGTAACACCTAATTATACATATTTGGACAAATTAGATTAAGCCCACTTAAAAGTTTATTACAATTTTTATTAATTAAAAATTACCTAAGTTTTGCTATAAATAGCGAGTTTTATGAAGGTTTTAATTAAAAGTACAAGTACAAGTACAAATACAAACAAATTCTTAGAGAAATTAGCCTAAGTTAGAGAAGTGTTTGGAGAAGCTTGTGATGTCTCTACAACATTTCATCTAGGATAAATCAAGATTGGATCTTGAACTGAAGCTTGCTAGCAATGGAAATCAAGATTGGATCTTGAAGTCAAGTTTGCACACCTTGGAGGCTCTCCAACCATTTCAACAAAGAAGAAGTAGATTGGATCTTGCATCAAGCTTACTAGGTAAGTTTTAACTTCTTTTAAGTTATGAATTATGTATTAGATGCATGATCACATAACTTAATATTGAAATAAGACTAATAAATTGTGTTATGATGCTTTGGAAGTATAAACACAATATGCTTGTACTTGAGTCAAAATTTTTATGTTAGACATAAACATAATTTAGAGTTTGGAACTCTTGATTAAAGTTTAGAGCTATGACTACCATTCTAGAATCACCTGACCACATTTGGGTGACCTAGAATTGTTCACGAGACATTTCTTATTGGGATTCTAATTTGGTTTGTGTATTCGATTCAAAATTTACGTACATGTGTAGTTAGAATAAATTTATGTTTTTGTAAATATATTTTATATTTTGAAAAACTTGATTTTTATTCTATAACATGTGTTGATGTTGGTTTTGAAGTAAAAAAAAAATTGGCTTTAACGCATTGTGCGCAGTGCACATCATGTTCGTGCGTGCACCGAATTTATTTTTACTCGTTTTTTAGTTTACGGACTACAATTCAGTCTCGATTTTTTTCCTGTACACTCGTAATGGACTATAGTATTTCATTAAATTATTTAAAATTACACCCATATTTTATATCTATGGGTTAGACCCATTTCCGGTGCGTGGGGCACCGATCCGACCCTAGGGGTTCCACAACTACCCCAACAGTTTCCACATCCAATAGGGCCTTACTAGTGTAGTACACCGACCTTTGGATTTTATCTATTTCCTACACTAACACCGAACTCACAGAATATTCAGAAACAGCCAAGTACAAAAATAATATCTCACATGGGATCGGTTTCTCCAATAGTGGAGGTTGGGCCAGGTATTTCTTTAGTTGCTGGAATGCGTCCTCGCATTCAGTTGTCCAGCTTACTTCTTTCTTAGCCTTCTTGATCATTTAGAAGAAGGCGTGAAATTTATCGGTGGTCGTAGAAATTAACCAGTTTAGTACTTTCACCCGATGCGTTAAGCTCGCACTTCTTTGACTGTCCTCGAGGGCTTTAAATCCAACACTGCCTTGATTTTCTGTGGGTTTGCTTCGATGCCCCGGGCACTGACCATGTACCCCAAAAACTTTCATGAGGACACACCGAAGGCTCACCTATCTAGATTTAGTCTCATATTGTGCCTCCTTAACAACTCAAATGTCCCTCTGAGGTCGTCCAGATGGTCCTCGGGCTTTTCCGTCATCGTGATCATGTCATCGACATAGACCTGCATTGTCTTACCGATGCGTAGCTTGAAAACCTTGTTCACCAACCTATGATACGTAGCCCCAGTATTCTTCAACCCGAAAAGACATCACCTTATAACAGTACAGCCCTTGGTCGGTAATGAAGGTTTTCTTCTATTCGTCCTCGGCATGCATCTTGGCCTGGTTGTACCCTGAGAAAGCATCCATGAAACTAAGCAATCAATGACACGTCGTAGATTCCACCAACTGGTCTACCTTAGGAAGTGTGAAGCTATCTTTCGAGCAAGTCTTGTTCAAGTTAGATAAATCCACGTATATCTTCCACTTTCTATTAGCCTTTTTTTATCAAGACCACGTTGGATACCCACTCCGGGTACTTAACCTCCCTGATAAACCCGACCTTCAGCAACTTTTCAACCTCTACCATAATTTCCCCATACCATTCTTGGTTGAAAATTCTCATCTTCTGTTTTACCAGCTTGTGATCTCTATCAACCGCTAAGCGGTGGCTGATGAATTTGGGGTCAGTCTCGGGTATGTTTATGTGTCCCCATGCGAAGAAATCCACGTATGCCTTTAGAAAACTCAACAACTGCTTCCTAAAACCCAGCTCCAATCCTGCTCCAATTTCTATTATTTTTCCAAGGCCGAAAAGCTCCACCTGCTCCAGCTCTTCCCATACCCCCAACTGGGCAGGATCCTCGGGTCCAGAATCGGCCGATTTAACTTCTGCCTCATCCCCTTCTCTCCCTTTCCTCTTCATCCATACCTCCCCAATACAAAGTGTTGCCTTAGAAATGGTAGCAAAGCAACTCCTAGTCATCTTTTGGCCTCCACAAACTATCACCCTCCCGTATCGGGAACTTCAGCTTCAGATAGTAACACGACATAGCCGTCATTGACTTCATCATAAATGGCCTCTCTAACATCACCTGATAGCTGCTCATACAATCTACCTACGGTCCATCATAACAATCCGGGTGTGGGGAGCCATCCAAATAGTAATAGCCAACTGTATCCAACCCATCGGGACTATGGATGTTCCCCCAAACTCGTACAACGGTGTCGCATCCCGGGTCAAAATGGTGTACTCCACGCCTAAATCATCTAGAGCTTCATTGGCGATAATATATATCGCGCTCTCGGGGTCTACCAATATCCTATCTACCTCGGCCCCGCCGATTTTGGCCCTAATTATCAGCGCGTCATCATTGGATAGCTGACCCCTTGGGCATCTTCTTCAGTGAATATTATGGGCAGTGCTCTAGCCTTTTAGATCATCGGGGCCCTTTTCGTCGTCAGAATCTCTGAGCTTTTAATTCGGTTCGGTTTCAAGGGAAACAAAATTACGGTTTTAGAATAAAACTACCAATAAAAGATTTTTTTTATTTTTTAAAAAATAAAAATAAATATATTGGCATAGGCTTTCATAGAGGAAAAGAAACACAGAAGGAAAAGATTATTAAAGGTTACTGAGGATAGAGATAGAAAAATTATTAAATTTGGGAATTTTGAAACTCAAAATATCAAATTTGAACACTTTTTCTTTCAAGAAATTGCCAGGAATAAAAAAAATACCCTTTTATTCTCCCTCAAAATTTAAGAAATTTTTCTAATTTTTTTCCTCAAAAATAGCAGCAAGCTTTCTGCCATGAATTAGAAAAAAAATTGAGAATTTGTTTTCCTAAGGTTTAAGTGTAAGTGTTCCTAGAACAAGCCAAGGATCTCTAAGAGTGATTTGTGTGTGAATAAATCAAAGAGAGTTGCGGAAATTACTTACTTTGATTGGATGAGTTGCAAAACTTTTCTTTGATTTGTTGGAAGCTCCAAGCCTTCAAATTGAATTCCAAACTCTAGGATTGGTTTCCCTATCACCTTCATTTTTCTCTTGATGTGCTAGCATTGAAGAAATTTGCAACAAAATTCCATGGAGAAGAGGAAGCATGCTCGGAATTAATGGAGATGAGAGAAAAATGAAATGTTGTGAATAGTAACATCTTAAACTTCCAAAGTTTGACTTGTTAATTTATATTAGGTTGAGTGTTGGTTTTGGTTTGAGTGAATTATAAGCATTCTAAGCTTTACACTCAACCATTACCAAATTCCATCAAATGTCAAACACATTGATGTAAGTTGGTGGGCCCCACTTTAATTTCCAAATTTAAGTCGGACAATCCAACATGCAACTTCGCTCGGGCCCAGGTTCATTTAATTCCGAATTAAACGAATTTTCCGTTGCGAGTGAATTAAATCCAATTTAATTAAATACTTATGCCTTGCAAAATTATTATTAAAGTCGCTTACGAATTAATTCTAAATTAATTCGTTCGCTTCAATTAATATATCTAATATATTATTTTAAATATATTCTAAATCTAATTTCAATTAATATATCTAATATATTATTTTAGCCCAATTAATTAAATAGTAAAATCTAATTTCACTATTAAATTCATTTTTGCCGATTATTTCCAAATTAATCGCGCTCTCTCTTCTCGACGAATTTAATCCAGATAAATTCTCGACGTAATTAATCCCAGATTAATTCTTTCTCTGATAATTAATCCCAGATTAATTCTTGC
This sequence comes from Zanthoxylum bungeanum, assembly GCA_019454045.1. Classification (NCBI taxonomy): domain Eukaryota; kingdom Viridiplantae; phylum Streptophyta; class Magnoliopsida; order Sapindales; family Rutaceae; genus Zanthoxylum; species Zanthoxylum bungeanum. The sequence continues at coordinate 71,904 of SKCR01012914.1, forward strand.
CGTAATTAATCTCAGATTAATTTTCTCTCTCATAATTAATACCAGATTAATTCTGTTCGAGTCAAATGTCATCGGTGAATCTTCGGGAAGCGACCCAAGAGATCTCTGGATATGTTGGTAGTAAATACGGTCATCAGACTATCTGAACATGTGTGTACCCGGTACCACATTCTTACCGATTTACAAGACATGGTTGGCTTCTAGCAAAGCACTGTGCCTACCCAATTCTCCAGAAATAGTCTTTAAAGGAATATATAATCTTTATCAGGCATAGTATACAGTGTCTTGCGTATTACAATCTAGTATCAGATGTCACATGCTAGGCCTGGGGCAAGAATTGTGTCTGCCCCGTACGAAGCATATATCGGATCGCTGGAAACTAGTCTCTATAATCGGATAATCATGACCTAGTCATATTATCCCGATGACTGCAGTACTTAAGAGTACCATTTCTGTATCCATGCGTGATCATCATCTCCATATGACTGAAGTGATACTTCCATCTTGACATCACACCCAATACACTACAATTCTTAGTATACCCAGAAGAGGCGTACACATAACCTGTTAAAACCCTGGACGACCAAAACCAAAGTATACTGATTGTCGCAAGTATTAGCGATGCAAGTCTCAGGTTAAGACCAAATACACCTACCCTGATTCGGATTCCCATAGACACATAGTCATACTACCAATGGGATTCCGATGGGTCTATCCAGAGCGAAGCTGTTCCCGTACCATCGGTAAACAGAACCTCCTATTACACTTGCATGAGTATCCAATACCCAAATATATGAGAACTATGTCATTAAGCTTCCATAACGCGCACAAGTGTAATACTAGCCTATTCCGCATTATCGATGTCCAGTCTCGATAATACTACGACTAGGAATATTTAAAGATTAAACCTTTCGTGGATTAATATTGTCTCATATCTTATTAATCTGGTACTAATCATATGGACTTTTATCATTTATATATCCAGGTAATCCAATTACAAATGACAAAAGAGCAATTTCCTTTGTCACATAGTTAATTTTGTACAAGAACACCATGTCATTTACAAAATAGTGATGCTATGGGTCATAATTGTCCAACAATCTCCCACTTGGCCTATAGCCAATCACTCAAATGTCTTACACTTGAACTATGTACGGGTCGCTCATGTTTATGTTGAGATATCGCTTTCGCTAGCGAATATACAAGGTTATCATCTGATGTGATTTATTCGATCATCACATCGCCACGATGTATGATCTCACGAATCAGATAAAACCGTTGAAGTACATACTTGGATCATTGCTGAGACCGTAATTCTTTAGCATGTGTTGTAGCCTAGCTCAGCTGCTAACAGAACTACTCTTAATCCAAGTCAGAATTTTATAGATCCAAAATGCTTCTTTTGTTGCCTCAGCCGCATCAATATATTCCGCTTTGTTGTTGAATCGGCAACAGTATCTTGCTTGGAAGATTTCCAGAGCACTGTTCCTTTGTTCAAACAAAATAAGTACCCTTAATGCGACTTATAATCGTCTTTATCGATTTGGAAACTTATAACGGTGAACCCAGTTACCTCAAGTTCTCATTCTCCATAAAATAAGAAAGCATCTTTAGTTTATCTAAGATACTAAAGGATGTTCTTAACATCAATCAAGTGACCATCACCTGGATCGGTCTGATTGTGACTCCAAATGCTCAAAGCATATGAGACACCAGGTTGCGTACATATCTTTCAATGTACGGATTCTTGGAGAGTACCAACAACTTTTAGATCTATCCCAGTAGATCTTTATTCCTAGAATAAAGGTTGCCTCTCCCAAGTATTCCATGGAAAATTTAATGAAAGCCAAGCTTTCACCGATTGTTAACATGGGAATGTCATTGCTAAGAAGCAATACATCATCAACGAATAGGACAATCATTGCTAGTGCGCTCCAACTAAGCTTCTTATATACACAAGAATCATCATCGTTTTGAATGAAATCATATACCATTATGATCTCATCTAAACGTTGGTTCCAAGAACACAATGCTTGCTTCAATCCATAAATGGATCGATTTAACTTGCAAACCTTCTTTGCATGTTTCGGCATGACAAATCCGTCAGGATGTTGTAAACATCCTTTGACCGGTGCGTAATCATACGCGTATAATGCAAGCGCACATATCGTTCAAGTAGTATAAAAAGTATCGATCCCACGAGGACTTAATACGTAATCTATTAATTTTATGAGGTCAAATGATTACTAGTATCTGACAGGTTGATTGATTGATTTGAAATGGTGATGATTTTAAATTTAAAAATAAGTGTATAAAATTGCACGAAAGTAGGTTAAAGAAAATTCAATATTAGGAAACTATCTAGGGTTTTGAATCTTTCTAATATATTTTAAAAGATGAAGTGGTTATATCATGTTTGTGTAATAAATCGGTTTACTAACCTGGAACACTAAATTATGCGAAAGCCTCTGTCGATGGTCAGACTCAAATACCCAGTATAACCCAATTGAACCATATGTCTATGTCAACCAAATTACCTGGATTCATTAAGATTAAGTTCAAATTATGGCTACCCCCGCCCGACAGGTATATGTCTATCTTGTAAGGAAATCTATTAAAGGGTTATCTATCCTCAAGGAAGATCGTGGGCTATTAAGTCTAAGGCTGAAACCTAAAATTCCTTTGTCAAGTTTATTTTAGATTTACCAGATCAATCTTATTAGTGGCCAATTAACAAGACGCATTAAGCTTAAGACATAATAAGTAAACCTTTAAATTACCCAAACTATAAAATAACCCATTATAAACCGGTGATATTAGAATTCATCACAACCCCAGATAACTAACTTAGTTACAACACATAACTAGGGCTAGTAAAAACTTAAAAGTAAAAGACATAAAGTAAAAATGCTGAAAAGTAATTGCGGTAAAGTAAAAGCTGAAAAGTAAACTACAATAAAATAAAATGCTAAGGTAAAAGGATCAACTTTTACTATTTACTATTTAGATATCTCCCTTAATATAATATATTAACTTGTGATTATTTTACCAACCAGCCATATAGGCGGTAACCTGATTAAGTCAAATTAAGTACAACAACCAGCCATAAAAGCGGTACAAAAATAAACCTGCCATATAGGCGGTAAGAAAATTTAATTACCAATCGACCAATCTGGCGGTATCCTTGCTTAGTCAGGTTTAAACCAGTTTAAAATTAATTACCAACCGACCAATATAGCGGTATCCTCATTAAGTCAAATTTTAAATAGTGAATATATTATATTTAAGGGAGATTAATCTAAATAGTAATAGTAAAAGAATTACTTTTCACCCTAGCAGAGGGAAGTTACCTCCTCATGTTGAATAGTAAAAACTGTAAAAGTAAAGAAAGTAAATTACTATTATTACAAAACGTAATTAAAATTAATTACAAAACTAAAATTTAAAAGAAACTAGATAGAAAACTCTCTATTTATATCAGAGAATTCAGAGAGGAAGGTACATCTGAAACTGAAATTTCGAGCTCTATTTATAGGCGTCCATAAGTTCCCCGCGTCGCGACGCCAAGTTTGTTCTTGCATCGTTATGCGATGACGTGTCAACGCGTGATAGGCTGGTTTCAGATTCTTATCTGCCACGTGTCAATTTGGATAAATGAGTCAATAATTAAGCTGACGTGGTGATGACGTGGCGACACGTGGTGAAAGTGATTGTCGGCACCATAGAATTACGACACGTGGCACGCTGTGATTGGCTGATGATGACGTGGCTGACACGTGGCAGGTTGACTCGGTCTTCTGCTGACGTGGATGATGATGTGGCTGACACGTGGGATGACACGTGTCGACACGTGGCGATGGCGATTGTCGGCACCATAGGATGATAACACGTGGCACGGCGCACGTTAGCAGATCGGCTGTGATGGTGACACGTAGCACGGCGCACGTTAGCAAAGTCTGGCGCACGTTAGCAATGTCAAACTTCTCTGATTCTGACATGTGTCCCCGACGCACGTTAGCATAGTGCGGCGCACGTTAGGCGTCATGACGTGCCAAATGACAAAAATGCCCTTTTAATAATCACGTGCAGGGGAAAAGAAGGGCAGATAGGCCGTGAAGTTGGGCCGGTTGGGCTGGATGGGCTAGCTAAGAAAGATAAGGCTGGTGGGAATTCAAATGATAAGGCTCATGCATCTTTGAATGATCAAGTGCCAGTTTCTTCTTCTCAGCAACATATCCCTCAAGCTGCTCAAGCTAACAGATCTGGTAATGCCGGAATTCCTAATGCCAGAGGGAAATTTGAGCTGAAAGGATCCTGGGCTGATAGGATTCGAGCATCGTCGGCAAAATCAAGGTTTTGTCTGGATAGTGAATTGGCTCAAAAGCATGGGCAAGCTGCTTACTCTTTGCCGGACGAATTTATAGAAGAGGATTTTGGGGATTGGACTCGCTGTTTAGTGGGGTTCATTCCGGGAACTCCATTTCCTTTTTATGCGGCTAAGGCGATTGCTTTGCGGGAATGGAAGAATTATGGCATTGAGACTGTTTTTTCTTATGAAGGATTCTTCATATTCCGTTTTCAGAATGAGGAGAAGGTGCAGGAAGTCTTAGCGGATGGGCCTTGGTTGTTTGGGGGGAAGTTTATGATGCTTCAACAATGGAATGCTTGCTTTGTGTTTGATAAAAGTAAGCTCTCTAAAGTGCCTGTTTGGGTGAGGCTCAAGGGACTTCCATTTACTTTATGGAGTAATAAGGCGCTGAGTTTTGTGGCTGGAATAGTGGGTAAGCCTTTGTCTTGTGATAGGGCAACTCATGAGCGGTCAAGGCTCTCTTATGCTAGGGTGTGCGTTGAGGTTGATGCTAGCAAGCCTTATGTTCACAATTTTGATCTTAATTGCAAGTTGTCCTGTGATCCTATTCGGGTGGCAGTGGAATATGAATGGAAGCCCCAAAGATGTGCTAAATGTTGTGTGTATGGGCACAATTGTGAGAAGGCAAATTCGGTAGAGGGTAAGGTTAATGGTGAGTTGTTGCAAAATCAAAAAGCCCTGGAGGTTCAGGAGGGTCCGAAAGTTGACTCTGCTAGTGGAGGGCAAATTGATGGAGAGAAGAGGGATCTGATAGAAGTCCTGAAAATGGCTTCTCGTCCTGTGACTCAGAATGTTACTGACTCCCAGCCTGCAAAGGTTAAAGCCTCTGGCAAGGATGCAATTGAAGAAGAATTATCAGACCTTGGGAAGGGACTGAGGAGAGTTTGGAAAAACAGAAGACAAAGGTCTAATTACTGAGAAGGGGAATGAGATAGTGTCTCCCATTTTGATGGAATCTCAGATGCAGGGTCATTCTCTTCCAGTCCCCTCAAGTAGCAATGTTATGGAGACTCCTCAAGCTATGGTGCCTGTTGATCAGCGAGGATTCTCTCTGGATCTGACTTACAAATAGCTCTAGCTTCTTTTGAGGCTTCTTGTGCTCTTGTGGGAGTTGAATTGCCCAGTTGGGAACAACGAGAGTTCGACTCTCTAGGATTAATTCCTTTCAAAACGGATGAATTGGGTTCTGATGGAGGCTCAATTTCTTCCGAATGCTTGGAGGATGATGAAGGAGTTCTTATGGTGAATCCAATTCTAGCAGTGGGGGATGCGGAAGGGGTTTGTCATGTGAACAAAAGAGCCTCTCTAAGCAGTGGGGGTACTGCCAAGTTGACTCTGGTGATTTTATTGGATCCTTGGAAGAAGCCTCTTGTGCTTCCAAGCCTCTTAAGCACAAGAATAAGGGGAAGAAGAAAGGGGGGGTTTACCCCCAAACTCGTTCTCGCAAGTCATTCCAATCCCAATGATTGGGAGTTGGAATGTACGGGGCTTGAACAGCCCCTCAACTATGCATGAGGTTCGGAAGTTGGTGCGAGTTCACAATCTGGGTATTATAGGTCTCTTAGAGACTAAGGTTGCTTTGCAAAATTTGGATTCTGTTGTGGGGAATTGTTTACCCTCTTGGAGTCACATTTCTAATGCTGAAAATGAGAAGCCTGCTCGAATTATAGTATGCTGGGATCCTTTTGTTTTTTGTATGAAGAATTTCCTAATTTCTGATCAAAGAATAACCTGTCATCTGGAAAATAAGGCGGGCGTAGCTCTGATTGTCAGCTTTGTCTATGGGCACAGTGTTGGTCAGAACAGATTGGATCTTTGGGGCTCTTGAGAAGAGATCACCAAGGTTTTAATATGTTTCCCTGGGCTATTATGGGGGATTTCAATGACATTCTTCGTCCAAGTGACAGGAGGGGAGGCAGTAATCGCTGGGCATCTCATTCCCAGGATTTTTCTAACTGCCTCCATGATATTGAAGTAGGTGTGAAACGCCTTTCACTGGTATGAGATTCACTTGGCATAATGGTCGAGAGGGTACAAGCTCCATTCTTCGCAAGATTGATTGGTCTTTTTGCAATACTACTTGGCTAACTACATGGCCAAATACTATCTCGAATTTTCTGCCTCGTATGACCTCTGATCATTCTCCTATAATCTTGGGTTTTTCGGCTATGAAGGAAAAGAACATGAGTCCTTTTAAATTCCTGAACATTTGGGCTGAGCATCCTGATTTCTTTTCTATTGTTCGGAGAGTCTGGCTTCAGGATATTAGAGGGGATGCAATGTTTCGCTTCACCACCAAACTACAGTGGCTTAAGAAAGAGCTTCGGGCTCTTCATAAAAAAGACTTCCACCACATTTCAGCTAGAGTGGAAACCTTAAGGAAGAGTTGGGAAGATGCCCAGTATGCTTTAGACAGTCACCCTGAAGATTTAGACCTCCTAAATGAAGAAAGAGCTCTGGCAATTTCTTACTTCCAAGCTTGTAAAGAGGAGGAGTCTTTTTATAAGCAAAAATCCAGAGTGCAGTGGTTAAACCTGGGGGACCAAAATACCAAGTTTTTCTACAAAACTCTAATTCACAGGCAGGCCCGGAATCGTATCCATCAATTGGAAACAGAAGATGGGAATATTGTTTCTGACAGGGAAGGTATGGGTGCAGTTGCGGTTAAGTTTTTTCAAAACATTTTTTCCTCTCCAGGAGACATCAATATGGATGAAGCTGAGCAGTTTTTCACTAATAGAATCACAGCAGAGTATGGCTCTATGCTTGAAGCTTCTATCCAGGATGAGGAAATTCAAAGGGCTATTTTCAGTATTCCTAATGATAAAGCCCCCGGCCCTGATGGTTATACTGCTTTCTTCTTTAAGCAAAGCTGGGAAATCATAGGCTCTGATCTGATTGCAGCTGTTAAGTTCTTCTTTGCCTCTGGGAAAATGCCTAGATGTGTGAATGCCACTAGAATTGCGTTGGTGCCCAAAGTTGACTGTCCTCGGTCTATGAGTGACTTCAGACCAATTTCTTGTTGTAATGTCCTTTATAAATGCATTTCGAAGGTGATTGCAAATAGGTTAAAAAAGATCCTGCCAATGGTGATTAGTCCAACCCAATCTGCTTTTGTCCAAGGCTGGCAAATTTCAGATAACATTCTTCTTTCCCAGGAGTTGCTTCGGAACTACCACTTAGATGGTCCTCCTCGAATTGCCCTAAAAGTGGACATTCGCAAAGCTTTCGATACAGTAAGATGGGATTTCATTATTACTGGTTTGAAGGCAGTGGGCATTCCTGCCAAAATGATTGATTGGATCCAGATTTGCCTCTCTTCCCCTTACTTTTCAGTGGGTTTAAATGGTGAATTATTTGGGTTCTTCAAGTCCTTCAGGGGGGTAAGGCAAGGTGATCCTTTATCTCCCTTTCTTTTTGTTCTAGCTATGGAAGGTCTTCACGGCATCCTTAAAAAGATGACTTCAGATTCAGACTTCAATTATCATTGGAAATGTAAGAAGGGAGGTATTACTCACCTTTGCTTCGCCGATGACCTCTTAATGTTCTGTAGGGGTGATGAAGTTTCTCTGAGAGTATATAAGAAAGCTTTGATGGATTTTGCAAATTTTTCAGGACTGATTGCAAACAATGATAAGAGCCGTATTTTCATTTCAAAGATGGATGCTAGAGAAGCTCTTCATTTAAGGGACCTCAGTGACTATCAGGAAGGTGCTCTTCCTATTCGGTACTTAGGGGTTCCTCTCCTAACTACCAGATTGAAACACAGAGACTGTCAAAACTTGTTAGAAAGGATCACTGGCCGAATTCAGCTTTGGACTTCCTCCTCTCTTTCCTATGCTGGGAGATTGCAATTGATTCAATCTGTCCTTTTCTCCATCCAGGTATATTGGAGCTCTATGTTCCTTCTCCCTCAATCGGTGGTTAGGAAGATAGAGAGTATTCTGTCTTCTTTCCTTTGGAGAGGATCAATCAATGGAGCCTCTGCGAAAGTAGCTTGGGCCTCTCTCTGCTTTCCTAAAAATGAAGGAGGTCTTGGGATTAAGCGGATTAAAGACTGGAATAGAGCTGCAGTTCTGAAACATGTTTGGCGCCTTCTTACTGACAAAGCCTCTATTTGGGGTAATTGGATAAAAGATATCATTTGAAAGGAAGGTCCTTTTGGCAGGTTGGTCCAACTTCAAATGCTTCTTGGATGTGGAAGAAAATCCTTCGTAGTAGAGATTGGTGCAAAGGGAAATTCCAAATCTGCATTGGAAATGGTCTTGATGCTTTCTTATGGAGAGATTATTGGCTTTCTATGGGCCCAATTTGCGATCTCTTCAGCTTTAGAAGTTTGAAGGATACGGGTCTAGGGCCAGATGCTAAAGTGTCAGAAATTATAAAAGAGGGGCAATGGCAATTCCCTGCTAGTTTCCCTGCCCTCCAAGAAATTTGGGACTCTATCTCCTTTTTACCATCTACTGATGAGCAGGACTGTTATATTTGGAAGGGGAGTAGTAATGGTAAATTCACAATTGCTAGTGCTTGGAATCTTCTCAGATGTAGGAGGGACACTAGTACCATCCATCACCTTCTCTGGTTCTCGGGTCACATTCCCAGGCATTCTTTTATAATGTGGTTGGCTTCCTTGGGGAGACTGCACACCATGGACAAACTTGTCAAATTTGGAATATTGCGGGATGCCAATTGTGTTTTATGCTCCTCTAATCCAGAGACTCACAACCATTTATTTTTTGATTGTGGCTATACTCAAACAGTCTGGAGCTCTATTGCTTCAAAAACTCAAGTTAGATGGCCAAAGCTAGACTGGACTGCTCTTCTTCAATGGGCTGTAGGCAATTTGAGAAGAAAAAGGGACTTACTTTCTATGGCAGCAAAGATTGCCCTAGCTTCCACTGTGTACTTTATATGGTATGAAAGAAACAGAAGAGTTTATGACAAATGTGCAGTGTCTGAGGATCATGTAGTTAATGAAATCTGCATGGTTGTTCGTAGTAGATTGGCTTATTTGAATGATCAAAATAATTTTCCTGCTACAATCCAGAATGCTTGGGGTCTGATATGATGCTCCTGAGGGTTTCTCTTTGGTTTAGGCTGATATGTTTGTTGCTGCTGGTCTTCTTTGGCAACCGGTATGCTGGTGAGTTAGAGGCATAATGGTCCCTCATCTGGCTAAGTTCATAGGCTGTGGGAGTAGCTTTTGAGCTGATTTGCGAGATGGTGTGATGTAGTCTGGTTTAATGCCGGGTGCATTGATGGTTTTTTGGTGGTTTTGTTCAGAAACAAGTCTAATTTCTCAGTATGGGGCTGCTTCTGTTTCTTCAAAACGGGTAGCCTTCTCTCTGTTTTAATCGATGTGGGATTCTCCCATCATTTGCCTGGTGTTTGGCGCGTATTGGGCTGAATTCAAGTTGCGTTATATTGGCGTTAGTTGAGCTTTGGGCTTTCGCTTTTGGGCTGTTCTGGTTTCGGCTTTGGGCTCCTATTCTGGGTCTGTAGCTTTTCATTCCTCGGCTCTGGAAAACGGTTTGTTTTAGCTGTCCTTTTGCGGACTTGCTTGGTCTGAATTGGCCTTAGTTGTTGTTTTTGTCCATGCTTTGGACTTTTTGTACTGTTTTTTTCCTTCTTTGGGCCATATTGGGCTTGTATTGGGTTTTTGGCTAATTCTTTGTGCTTTTGCACTTTCCTGGGGGATGCCCCTTGTACTTTTGTACATATCTCATCTTTTGGAATATACGAGTATTTTTTCCCAAAAAAAAAAAGTGTTTTTTTTCACTGTTTTGGCCCCAAATCACCTCCAGAGTGTCCTGAAACTTTATTTATCAACAAAATAGCACAAAACACATTAAAATATTCACAAAACTCAAGAAACTATACAAAATATTAGGTCAAATGAGTGGGAAATAGTGATACATTTACCACTCATCACACCCCAAACCTAATATTTTGCTAGTCCTCGAGCAAAACATAAAATAAAATGACATAAACATCTTTAAAATAAAATTTAACTAAGCCACTTTCATATGGATCACGGTTGCATTTAGCATATGCAACAAGCCTTTAAACCCCTAGGTGTCCCTAGTGGACGAGTTGTAGTCTCGTGAGGGTTTACAGCAATGATACCCACAAACATTTTACAAAAGTAAAAAGGTAGTGAAACTAATGCACACAAAAGCAAAAAGACAAGCGAAAAGAGAATAAAGAAGTTAGCGACTAATCAGGTGAAACTTCTACTCAAAGTTACTAGTTGTTTTCTTTCTTTCTAAATTACCGAATAAGTAAATTCTCCAATTATATTTACCATTCTCCATATGCACAGCCAACAAAATATTAATCAACTCATTTTTGCCCACAATAGTCATAAGTGCAGTTGAGAAGAAAGTAATATTTTTGTCCTAAAGTTTTATCAGAATTAACACCTTTTGTAGTAATGGAATAATTTTTCTGATTTTTCTGATTTTTTCTTTGATTTTTGATTTTTTTTATTTATATACAATATCTTCCATATATATAGCGAGTGTTGGGTCGGTGGCTCCCAAACCAGTTGGCTTTAGGGCACCAGGTGTTAAGACACCCCTACGGACTTAATTACTCAGACTTCAAATATATATATTTTTGCAGCATCTTTGATCCATGTAGCGAGCTTTGTGCCAGTGACTCCCAAACCAGTTGGCTTTAGGGCACTAGGTGTTAAAACACCCTTACAGACTTAATAACTCGGATTTAAGACTTTGTTTTTACTCCATCACTTTTTGAGATGCTTCCTCCAATTAAACTATAGCACTGAATATTACAAACTTTTCAATTTTAGTTCATGTCCGTATGTTACCATGCATGTTGATAATACCTGCCAACTGAGCATATGAAGATCCATTTTAGTCAGTATTATGGAGAATTCACAAATTAAATAATTCAAAAGGAAATAAACAAAAATTAACTTGTTCCGAAATAGGTTTAAGATACGTCTCAGGAGTGGAAACTCCTTACTCAGCTATCTCTTACCAATTTCACCTTTTTAGTCAAAATAAAAACACAAAAAGCGCAAAATATTTTTGTACTTTTTGAAAAAAATTCATTTTTTTTGTATTTTTCGAACAAATTTGGACTAAAAATAAAAACAACACACAACTAAAAATAATATACTAATCAACTAATTCCCTCCCCTAAACCTAAATGAGACATTGTCCCCAATGTCTTAAAAAGTAGAAGAAGAGTTTAGAAGATAGTACCTGGTTAGCTAAAATTCTACAAGAAAAGTTAAAGGTTAAGATCCAGATTAATCCTACGCCTCTTACCACGATCGTCCTCAGACCAATTTATCTTTGAAAGAATAGGGTCAATTTGTGGTTCATATGCAAAGATTTGGTCAATTAGATCTGGAGCAGTTTTGGCAGTAAAGAGGAGTTCTTTTAAAGGTTTTGACACGAACCCATTTCTCCGGGCATCATCAAGAAACACACAAAGAAAATCATAAAATCCTTCAACGTTGTACAGTCCAAGCGGTTTCTGGTGTATGTTCAGGTTCACCCAAGATAACACTGTAAAAATTTCCTCCAATGTACCCAAGCCATCTGGCAAAGCAATAATAGCATCAGCACGGTTAATCATTTCTACCAGTTATTCAGACATACCTGGCACGATTAACTCTTCTCTGTTTGATGATTCAATAAGATTTGCCTCTGCCAATGGTTTTGAGATGATTCCCAAAATGTGACTGCCTTCTTCCTGTACAGTCTTTGAAACGTCCCCATAAGTCCAAGATTGCCTCCGCCATATACTAAGTGCATATTCCTTGCAGCTAAGACTCGGCCCAATTTATGTGCTGCTTCTACGTATTGTGGCTTAACAACAACACTAGTACCGCAAAACACACAGATGTTTTCAACTCGTCTTCTTGAAGTGGCTTCCATGTTTTACTCTAGATGTCTTCAAAAGTGCAATGATGAGTTGAATTTATAACACCTGAAAACGGTGAGTAAAATAATTGCACTAGTACCTGCCAAATGACAATTATTAGTTAACAGTAAAATAAATCGTGATAGTCAAAAAGGTCTGGATCTTGTTGGAGAAAAAAAATAGAAAACAACAAAACAAATTACAATTATTAGGAAAAGACAAAGAAATATAATATGTACAAGAAAATTAGCGGCTTGATTGACGTCTATGCGTCAGGGACAAGCTTCCAATCCAATTTTTCTTATAAATTGGCAAACAGGGTCTTTTTGAGTCAGATTCTCAAGACTTAACTGTTGTCTTTCTTTTTGGAATTGTGTATGTAACACACGAATTTCGTGATACACATATCCATTGGGATGCATCTCAAGAGTTTTAGATATATCATCCAAAGACTCCTTACTCAAGCCATCCCTAATGAAATTAATCTTATCTTCGCGGTTATCAGACACCATTCCTAAAGAACGACAACGAGTATCACAAAATATACAAGCACATTTATAACAAACACACATTCTTTTGGCTCTTCTCTTTTTAGCATAGATGTGTTGGACAATTATGACCCATAGCGTCACTATTTGTACAGATCATGGTGTTGTTGTACAAATAAACTATGTGACAAAGGAGATTGCACTCTTATCATTTGTGATTAGATCACCTAGATGTATAAATGATGAGAGGTCCCTATGATTTTTTCCTAGACGGAGAATGATATGAGACAGTATCAGTCCACGAATGATAAATCATTAAATATCCCTAGTCAGAGTATTATCGAGATTGGACATCGATAAATACGTAAAAGAGTAGTATTACACTTGTGCGTATTGTGAGGGCACAACAGCATAGTTCTCATTTATTTGGTATAGGATACTCATGCAAGTGTAATATGAGGTTGTGTTTTACCGATGGTACAGGGTACAGCTTCTCTCTGGATCAGACCCCCTCGGAATTCCATTGGTAGTATGACTATGTGTCTATGGAAATCCGAAATCAGGGTAGGTGTATTTGGTCTTAACCTGAGACTTGCACCGCTAATACATACGACAATCAATATGCTTTGGTTGAGGTCGTCCAGGGCTTTAACTGGTTCTGTGTATGCCAATGCTGGGTATATTGAGAATCGTAGTGTGTTGGGTGTGATGTCAAGACGGAAATGTCACTCCAGTCATATGGAGATGATGGTCACGTAGGATACGATACTGGTTCTCTTAAGTACTGCAGTCATCGGGATAATATGACTAGGTCATAGTTATCCGATATAGAGACTAGTTACCAGACATCCGACATGTGCTCGTACGGGGCAGACACAATTCCAGCCCCAGGCCTAGCACGTGATCATCCGATACTGGATCGAAATACGCAATACCACGTATACTACGCCTGATATAGATCACTTATTCCTGTAAGCATGTTTCTAGAGAATTGGGTAGGCATGGCGTTTTGCTAGAAGGCAACCTTGTCTTGTGAATCGGTGTAAACATAGTACGAGGTACTTACGTGTTCGGATAGTCCGACGACCCGATTTACTGCCAACATATCCGGAGATCTCATGGGTCACTCCCGAAGATTCACCGATGACGTATGACTCCCACATTAATTAATCTGGGATTAATTTAATGAGAGAGAAAATTAATCTGAGATTAATTGCGGAGATATTTTATCTGGGATAAAATATCAATTAAAGAGAGAGAGAATGATTAATTTGGAATTAATCCATAAAATAATATATTTGATATATTATACGAAATTGGATTTCGACGCGGAATTAAAATTAGATTTTAATTCGGGCGAACGAATTAATTTAGAATTAATTCGTTAGCGATGTGAATAGTGATTTCGCTAGGCGTAATCATTTAATTACGACGCAACGGAAAATTCGTTAATTTAGAATTAGCGAACCCGAGCCCGGGATTATTTGCGAGCGCATTCGCATTTTGAATTCGAATGCGGCACGCAAGTCAAATCAAGCATCAAATCATTAGTCACATCAAGCGTCAAATCACATGTCACTTTGAGTGATGTGACATTTGATTGATGTGAGTTGATGTGAGGTGATTGAAAGAAATCATTTAATGCTTGCCTTTTTGGAAATTAAAAGTGGTAAATGGTTTAATATTTTTGGAAAATATATAAAACCCTTTTACATTTTTATTTCCCACTCTCTCTCTTACACGGTTTTAGGCATTTTGGAGCCAAAAACCTTCTTCTCTCCCACGCATTTTCTCTTCTGTTTTTCTGCTGCTCATTACCGTGACAGTGAAGGAGAAACCAGTGAGTATTTTGTGGCAAAATACAAGAGAGCTAGCACTCCATGAGTCCATACAAAGGTGATAGGGCAGTGTTTTCATGAGCAAGGAATCACCTTGTGAAGCTTGGAGCTTGGAGCTTCCATGGAGGACACCCATGGCCGATTCTTAGAGGAGGAAGCAGTCCCCACGCCGAGCAGTACACTGCAGCCCTTACTGTCGAGCTCTCAATGGCAGTTCGTTCTTTATCTTCGCAGCATCCAACCGATCAATGTGAGTTATTACGCACCTCATTTGATGTGTATTCAACTCATTTTATGCTTGATTTATGATCCTTGGGACTTGATTGAAACCCAACAATGGTATCTTGAGCCATTTGAGCATGAAACGAAAATTAGGGTTCTTAACTAAATTTGGGGCTTTTTGATTTAAGCATGTTTTTGACAAATTGTTTGTTTAAATATGCTTGTATATGGATAACTTAGAGTTATATGTAATCAATTTGTTGAAAATTAATTGGATTGATTTTCCCCAATTTGCTTATTGTGGCCGAAAATGGTTAGCTCCCTAATGTCTTGGTTTTTTTGATTTTTTGAACATTGGATGTGTTGGAAATCATTTGGGGATGTTGAATTCATGTTTAATTTGGTTCAATTGGATTGAATTTGATTTGGGCATATTTTTCCCCTTTGGCCGAGACTTTGGCATGTTAATTGGGTTTGATTTTGATCAAATTATGTTGGACATGATTCATTGATGATAAGCATGATTAATTGGATAAATTTGGTGTTTTGGAAATATTGATTTGGGTAATTGATAATGCTATACACTTTATTTAATTGAATTAAAAAAATTGGATTTTGTAATTTAATTAAATTGGGCCTTAAATTGGATTTGGGCTTTTAAAGTTGTTATTGGGCTTGTTGGGCTTTGTTGTACAAAGTTGGGTTTAGGCGAAATCGGTTGGATCCAATTAGGCCCAAAACCGCTTCCAAAAGGCCCAAATGCGACTAATGAACCGTTAAAGTTTAATTGGGCCTAATGGGCCAAAATTGATTTTTGGGCTTATGGGGTAACTCCCGGATTGGATTTTGGTTATTCGGTTTGACCCGAGTTGACCAAAAGTCCATGCCTTGAAGAAATTAATTAAAGGCCCATTGGACTTTAATTAAATTAATATTGGATATTAATCGGGCTTTGAGACCCGTAACGATTAAATTCGGAATTTAAATCGTAAAAGTTTATTTTATAAAAGTGTAATATTTAATTTGGAATTAAATAAAGAATAAGAATTAAATGCGTATTAAATTAGATTTAATTATGTAATTTAATTTAATTCTAGAATTCGTACTTTGAGTACTTATTCGCAAAACGAGTTTGACTCGAACAAAATCAAATCGTTGTTTGAACATTGGATGATCACTAATTATCAGATTAATTAATTTGATTAGATTGATTGATAACATGCTTGTGTGAATACATGGTTGCGATGCATGAACAATGTATATCGGATGTATATTAGATGGGTGGGGCAATTTTGGAAATTGTAATAAATTTGATTTATTAATTGGACCTGCGAATCCAGCCTTATTACCTCCTCATTATTTGTATTCTCTTCTCACCTATTCCCCTCAATGTAAATGAGGTTTCTTTAGAAGTGTAGTGTAACAGGTAGAAGTAATACTTGTGCTAGCAGGAGAGAGAAAGTGAGAGATTTGATCTAGGATCATTGTAAAGTATCCATCCGCATATCATTATTATTTTACATATGCGCTTTATTATGTGTTTAGAATGCATGTTTAAGGGTGTATGATGATGAGACCTTAACAAAGATAATAAATTGGTTGCCAATTTGCATGCGAAAAACCCTCAAATAATATTAAGCGTCTTTCCTTCCATTGAGTGATTCTCACTCAAGATCCGAGACGGCATTGGTTTGTTGGCCAAAGTCAAGGCCTTTGTCTGTCGAAGATGTGTTTGAATCACGAAGGCTTTGTTCCATGTCAGTGTCTTGTCCAAGTTGTGGTTTGTTGGCCAAAGTCAAGACCACTTCTTGTCCATCGACATTAATTACGAAGCTTTCCATGGTCAATAGGTCGCGCTTGACTGGGATCACTAAGTTTGTTGTGCCAAAGCCAAGGCTTAGTTGATTCAGAGGAAAAAGGTTAGGTAATACATTGGATGTATTGGCATATATAAGATATATGTTTCGGACTTGGATGTCCCCCTACCGGATCTAGGAATTGGATTGGATCCAATCGATCTTAGAGATCTACCTAGTTAATTATCATACAATTTGTTGGCCACAGTCAAGATTGTTTGATATTTAACGGGATCCTAGCCCACTAGGAAACACGGTTTCCCGAGTACTCGACAGAGGGTTAGAGGCTCGCCGAAAAATAGTGGGAGGCAAGAATTGAATTTGCAATATTCGTTCAATTACTTGCCATACGCGCTCATTTCAAATATTTCGTCGATATCAATTAAATGTTAGTTGGACTAATATTTAAATTGTTGTTTTTATAAGCAGTTGGACTGTATTATAATTGATTATATAATTGGATTATAGTAATCAATATATTTGAATTAATTAATTTCGATTTACAGTTGATTTTATAATTGGATTATAGTAATCAATGTAATTGAGGTTAATTAATTTTAATTATATTTGATTGTATAGTTGGACTATAATAATCAATATAATACATAGTACCACAAATCGTTGATAAAATGAAAGATTAGCATTTAAAACATAATCCTAGGGAAAATGTATTTAAATGACTTAATTTTCTAATTGGGAATAATATTTCAGGATGGTCCTGGAATTATAATAAGTTAATTTATTTGATAAAATAACAAATTAGGACCTAAGTCGGAGTTAAGCTAATAAGTGGAACATGATATTTGGAATATTCATGTAATGATAACTTTAGTGCTTAATCCATTATATTTGTCATATAGACTCCTTAATTTCTTTATCAGAAGTAAGAATTAGATTCTTAAAGTATGATATTGAAATTGAAGGATCTTCATAAATCTATACTTAGATTTTAGAAGTAAACAAATTGCAATAATAAACTCTTGGAGAGTTAATGACTATTCTCAAGGAGATAAAGTCAAAGTTTGCAATTAGGCAAGTAGCGCAAGGCGCACCTTACTTCGATATTCCAGAATGCCAAGGCTTGGCCAAAGGCTTCTGGAGTGTGGAAAAATGGCAAAGGCAAAATCATTATAGTCTTCTAGGAAGATAAGAGGACATATCCCAAGAAGGAATTGAAGACGAGCAAGGCTCTGACTTCAAATATATTTGTCATAATTATGTTCACTACTAGTATTAAAATTAGAATTAAATACTTAGTGTGGTACATAAATATGTATTGATGTTTAAAATCTGTTTTGAACAGAATACTGACTTTAATAGAGATTAATCTGCAAATCGGAAACGGGACGAAAGTCGCTGTTTTGACCGTAGATACCTAAGTTTAGGAACTACCCTTTGGGTATTTACGTAAATTAGGAAACTGTTTTAATGTAACTAGTTTGACTAGGAACATTATCTTTATATCAGTGTTTAATCCGTTGCGGATTGAACCTTTATATTTTAGAACACTAAAGTGTTTTATTATATAAAGATGATATTAAGATAAACACATTAGATGTGAACAACAGAATTTATATTTAGAATATAAATAAATCTCACACGTATATCATGATAAACAAATAGCTCGAACTGATTTGATCAGGGAGAAACTTAAAGTGGCAATGTTGTCTGGGACACATTAAACAAGACTCGTATATCCGCACTTTTGAAGAGTGGGTACTAGGACATATTTGATTCCAATCAAATAAAGTCTACGAATCTAGTTTATCGGGCAAAGTGCCTAAAACAATATTTACTTGGTAAAAGTGTAAATGCCACCGATCTGTTAGCCTTAATTCATAGTGAAGTTAGTGGGCCCATGTCTAGCTAGGCTAGATGTGGATATTTTGTGACCTATACGGATGTGGCATCGCGTAATGGTTATGTGTTTCTTTTGAAGAACACAAATCGGAAACTTTTATAGTTTCGACACGAAATAGACAAACAGATCGGCTATAGTATTAAACCGTTACGGTAAGACCGTAATGGAAATTACTTAAGCAATAAGTTTCTAAAATACTTGAAAGAGTAAAGTATTCTTTCAAAAGAGGACTCCTCCCGGAACACGTCAATTTGACGGTGTGTCCGAACCGAGTAACCGAATTTTGTTAGACATGATTAGGTTAATCATGAGTCGCTCTGAGCTACCATTTCCTTCAACGGATACGCATAAACAGTGCAGAACTTATTTAGAATAAGGTTCCATTAAAATCTGTTTGACAGATAACATATTAGATATGAACGGGAAAGAAACCGGGTTTCACATTCCTGTTAAATTTGGGAATGCTAGGCATATGTTTGGATGATACCAAACTAAAACCCAAATTGGATAAGTGCCAATTGTAGGATATCCTAGGGATACCTAAGTATTGTACTTATACATCTCACCAGAGAACAGTTAGATTGTTGCTCACCATGCGGTTTTCCTAAGAGGAATACCGATATGCAATGGTAAGTGGGAGGAAAGTAAAACTCGATGAAAATCGTAGTAATACTATTCATGGCAACGATTCCTAATGGAATACAAATAGTTCATCAAGGATGAAACAAAACCATTAATCTTCGAATACACAAGAACCGCGTAAGTCGGAGAGAGTCAGAAAACAACCTGGGGTATGGGTTTCTGATCTCACCTCGTAAAGATGTCAATCTTTTGAGGTATACCAACTGACTATGTATGAGGTAGTGATACAAGGTATCGACTCCCTATTATGGCAAAGTGCCATGAGTCCGAAATGGATTCCATGTATGTCAACAAGTTTGGATACTAGTTGATGTACCGCAAGGCATTGTGCCCATTGGTACTTTATAAGTCTTCAAGGAAGACATACATGGAAGGCAACATATTAACGTATAAAGCTATGCTTTTAATGGAAAGGTATCGTTATCAACATTATGTTGATTTCGATTCAACCTTTTAACTGTTGCCATGATGAATCCATTTGGATAATGCTTGCTAATGCTGCATGTTTCATTAATGAAATATGTCAGCTTAACGGAAAATCGCTTTCCTGAAAAGGAAACCTTTGGAGGATGTTTACAACATCCTGTCGGTTTTGTCGTACAATAACTAGCAAACAAGGTTTGTAGGTTATTCGATCCATGTTTGGATTGAAGCAAGCATAGGTTCTTGGAATTATCATTTTGATGTAATCATAATAGTATATGATTTGATTCAAAACGAAAAGATTTTTGTGTATATAAGAGGGTTAGTGGGAGCGCACTGACAGTGGCTGTCCTATAAATAATGATAATGTGTCATTTCTTGGAAATGATATTCCCATAATATAATCGGTGAAAGATTGGCTTTCATGATAATGATTATAAGTCGTAACAAATGTACTATACAATAGTAGTACGGAACAGTGAGATGAAATCTTCCAAGCAAGATTCTGTTACCGAATAAACAACAAATGTGAGTTATTGCTGCAGCTGAGGCAGCAATAGAAGCCATTTGGGTCGATAACAAATCTAATTAGATTAGATATAGTTCCTTTAGCAGCTGAGCTAGGCTACAGCACATGCTAAAGAATTAGTGGTCTCATCAACGATCCAGATACATACTTCGACTATTCATCTGATTCGTTCGGATCATACATCGTAGCGATGTGATAATCGAATAAATCGCATCAAACGATAATCATGAAAATCTTTTGACGAAAACATTTTCTCAGCAATTTGAGCGAACCGTACATAGTTCGGGTGTCAAGCACTCGAGTGACTGGCTATAGGCCAAATGGGAGATTGTTGGACAATTATGACCCATAGCATCACTATTTGTACAGACCATGGTGTTGTTGTACAAATAAACTATGTGACAAAGGAGATTGCACTCTTATCATTTGTGATTAGATCACCTAGATGTATAAATGATGAGAGGTCCCTATGATTTGTTCCTGGATGGAGAATGATATGAGACAGTATCAGTCCACGAAGGATAAATCATTAAATATCCCTAATCAGAGTATTATCGAGATTGGACATCGATAAATACGTAAAAGACTAGTATTACACTCGTGCACGTTGTGAGGGCACAACAGCATAGTTCTCATATATTTGGGTATAGGATACTCATGCAAGTGTAATAGGAGGTTGTGTTTTACCGATGGTATAGGAAACAGCTTCGCTCTGGATCAGACCCCCTCGGAATTCCATTGGTAGTATGACTATGTGTCTATGGAAATCCGAAATCAGGGTAGGTGTATTTGGTCTTAACCTGAGACTTGCACCGCTAATACATACGACAATCAATATGCTTTGGTTGAGGTCGTCCAGGGCTTTAACCGGTTCTGTGTATGCCAATGCTGGGTATATTGAGAATCGTAGTGTGTTGGGTGTGATGTCAAGACGGAAGTGTCACTCCAGTCATATGGAGATGATGGTCACATAGGATACGGTACTGGTTCTCTTAAGTACTGCAGTCATCGGGATAATATGACTAGGTCATAGTTATCCGATATAGAGACTAGTTACCAGACATCCGACATGTGCTTCGTACGGGGCAGACACAATTCCAGCCCCAGACCTAGCACGTGATCATCCGATACTGGATCGAAATACGCAATACCACGTATACTACGCCTGATATAGATCGTTTATTCCTGTAAGCATGTTTCTAGAGAATTGGGTAGGCATGGCGCTTTGCTAGAAGGCAACCTTGTCTTGTGAATCGGTGTAAACGTAGTACGAGGTACTTACGTGTTCGGATAGTCCGACGACCCGATTTACTGCCAACATATCCGGAGATCTCATGGGTCGCTTCCCGAAGATTCACCGATGACGTATGACTCCCACATTAATTAATCTGGGATTAATTTAATGAGAGAGAAAATTAATCTGGGATTAATTGCGGAGATATTTTATCTGGGATAAAATATCAATTAAAGAGAGAGAACGATTAATTTGGAATTAATCGATGAAATAATATATTTGATATATTATACGAAATTGGATTTCGACGCGGAATTAAAATTAGATTTTAATTCGGGCGAACGAATTAATTTAGAATTAATTCGTTAGCGACGTGAATATTGATTTCATTAGGCGTAATCATTTAATTACGATGCAACGGAAAATTCGTTAATTTGGAATTAGCGAACCCGAGCCCGGGCTTATTTACGAGCGCATTCGCATTTTGAATTCGAATGCGGCACGCAAGTCAAATCAAGCGTCAAATCATTAGTCACATCAAGCGTCAAATCACATGTCACTTTGAGTGATATGACATTTGATTGATGTGAGTTGATGTGAGGTGATTGAAAGAAAGCATTTAATGCTTGCCTTTTTGGAAATTAAAAGTGGTAAATGGTTTAATATTTTTGGAAAATATATAAAACCCTTTTACATTTTTATTTCCCACTCTCACTCTTACACGGTTTTAGGCATTTTGGAGCCACAAACCTTCTTCTCTCCCACGCATTTTTCTCTTCTGTTTTTCTGCTGCTCATTACCGTGACAGTGAAGGAGAAACCAGTGAGTATTTTGTGGCAAAATAGAAGAGAGCTAGCACTCCATGAGTCCATACAAAGGTGATAGGGCAGTGTTTTCATGAGCAAGGAATCACCTTGTGAAGCTTGGAGCTTGGAGCTTCCATGGAGGACACCCATGGCCGATTCCTTGAGGAGGAAGCAGTCCCTACGCTGAGCAGTACACTGCAGCCCTCACTGCCGAGCTCCCAAGGGCAGTTCGTTCTTCATCTTCGCAGCATCCAACCGATCAATGTGAGTTATTCTGCACCTCCTTTGATGTGTATTCAACTCGTTTTAAGCTTGATTTATGATCCTTGGGACTTGATTGAAACCCAACAAGGTGGTCCTTCCTAAATCAGGCAGATGTGAAATAAAAGAGTCAGAAGACTCACCTGCCAATCGGACCCGTGCTTCAATAATCCAACGAATGTCCGTAGGAATACCTTTGATCTTCAGTAGTCTCATCCGTTCCAAGCGAGCTTTGTAGACTTTCATCAGAGATTTTTGAGGGAGAGATGGAAATTGCTTGTGAAGATTTGTGAGAACTTATTCCATCCTAAAATGACTTAACCTGCAAAAACTAAAAACACAAAATGAAATCACACCAAATCACAATATATACATAAATTGCATGGGTTGCCTCCCTGCGAGCGCTAAGTTTAACGTCGTCAGTTAGATGTGACTTCTCGAATGTTAGGCTGGATCAGAAAGTGTGACACTTTCTTTTTGTCGCTCAAATGATTCTCCTCAGTAGTGCTTAACACGCTTGTTTTTAACCTTGAAAGTTTTGTTGGAGTCAGGATCATGTATCTCAACGGCTCTGTCTGGTAAAACCTTGGGGATCACAAATGGACCTGACCACCGTGATTTTGGCTTCCATGGGAAGAATTTCACCATTGATTTATTTAACAGTACCTTCTACCCTGGTTCCAGTATTATGCGCACTAACTTATCATCATGTCTCTTCTTGGCCTTTTCTTTGTACAATTTGGCATGCTCAAAATGCTGATTGTGAAATTCCTCCAATTCGTTGAGCTGGTGGAACTTCTTCTCTTATGTTGCTTGTAGTGCAAGAATTGGCTTTTTCAGTGCAAAAGACGCTTTATCTTCAGGCTCCACAGGCAATTGACATGTTTTAAGTTTGTCAGTAGAACTTTGCATCGCATTGGAGCTCTGAATGGTACTGTGTATCACATCAAGTCTGAAACATTCCTTCTTCTTTTCATCATCTGGGAAATTCATCGCCTTGAAAACATTGAATGTTACTTCTTGGTCTTATACCCTCACTGTTAGTTCTCATTTTTATACATCAATAATGGTTCGACCTATAGCCAAGAATGGTCTCCCGAGAATAATCGGCACGTCTGCGTCTTCCTCCATATCAAGGACAGTAAAATCTGTTGGGAAAATGAATTTGTCAACCTTAACCAGCACATCCTCAACTACGCCTCTTGGAAATACGAGCGTTCTATCAGCAAGTTGTAGAGATACTGAAGAGGACATTGTTTCTCCAATCTGCAGTTTCCTGAAAATAGAAAAAGGCATCAAGTTAACACTTGCACCTAAATCACATAAAGCCCTACCAAAGTTATGTTCTCCTATTATGCATGGAATGGTGAAACTGCCAGGATCTTTCAACTTTGTGGGCAGCTTCCTCTTAATGATGGCGTTGTATTCTTCTGTCAATGCTACTGTCTCGTAATCTCCCAATCTCTGTTTTCGTGAAAGAATGTCTTTCATGAATTTTACATAGTTGGGCATTTGTTCCAAGGCTTCTGCAAATGGAATATTGATGTGCAGCTTTTTGAAAACCTCCAGAAAACGAGCAAACTGTTTGTCTAGTTTGTTTTTCTGAAGACGTTGAGGAAAAGGTAGAGGTGGAGTGATCTGTTTTTTTTTCCTTTGCTTTTTTTTCCTCCATCTGTTGCTGTGTTTCTTTTGGAACTTCCTCAGCATTTGTTTTGGCTCCAACATCTTTGTTGATTTCAGTACCACTTTTTAACATGATGGCCTGACATTGCTCTTTCTCTATGTTCCTTGGATTTGGTTCTGTGTTCCTGGGAAGATTCCCTGGCGGTCTGTAACTCTGAGCATTGGCCAGTTGTCCAATTTGATTCTCCAGTGCTTTGATAGAAGCTGAATGACTTTGATTCAATGCCACTTGATTTTGAACCATAGTTGATAAAGCATCATATTTTGCTTCTTGATTTTTTAACTGTGCCAGCACTTCTATTATTCCTGGTTCTTTGTCATACTTCTGGCCTTTGTTTTGCTGCTGGAATCCAGGTGGTGGGTTTTTCATTTGCCCTGAATTATTGCTCCATGAAAAATTGGGATGATTCCTCCACCATGGGTTGTAGGTGTTGGAATATAGATTATTCCCCTGTCTGTTGAAATTGTTAACGTAGTTCACCGTTTCTTTATGTTGAATTGGTTCTGGTGCTCCTCTATATGGTGAACTTGTGGTTCCAGCGATGTTCACAACTTGCGTGCTAAGTGTTTCTAGACATTTGCATATCTGATCCAGCCTGGTATTTACTGTTGTGTTTGCTCCAACTTCACAAATTCCTACAATTCTTTGAATCATGCTCCTGTCTGTTGGCCACAATGAATTTTTGTTAGCCATTTCCTCAATTAAGTCCCAGGCTTGGTCTTCTCCTTTTTCCATTAAAGCTCCTCCAGCAGCAGCATCAATTGTGGTTCTCATTAGTCCAGCAAGTCCATTGTATAAGGTTTGGACTTGTAGCCACTTTGCGATCTCATGATGAGGACATTTCCGGAGTAAATCTTTGAATCTTTCCCAAGCTTCGCAAAGGGATTCTGAATCTTGTTGCACGAAGGATGTGATTTTATTCCTCAACTTTGCAGTTCTGGCTGGTGGAAAGTACTTTGCAAGGAATTTGGTGGCTAGAGTGTTCCAAGTGTAGGAGTTTTAAATCAAGTCCACAAGATCACAAACAATGCATAAAAACGACATATGAACACATCAAAGGAGATGGCGGAATCAACTCACATTGAATTCGGTTTTGATGTTTGAAGAACAATGTGCGATTTTGATCCTCCATAGAGCTCGGCAGTACCTTCTCCTTGCAGTGGGCTGTGCGATTTGAGTCCTCCTTTAACCTCCAAGAATCGGCCATGCAAGACTCCATTGAAGCTCAAAGCTTCAAGCTTTCCAAGCTCATGAAGACACTTCCCTATCACCTATGTATGCTCAAGGTGTGCTAGCACTTGATTTTTGCCACAAAAATCATTATCTTGCTTCTCCATTTACGGCAGAAAACAGAACAAGAAGGAGAAGAAAAACGGTCCAAGATCGAGAGAGAAGATGGAAGGTTTTGGCTCCAATTTACCTAAAACCGTGAAGACCAAAAAAAGTGAGAGAGTGTCACATGAATCTAGTCTCAAAATTAGGCCAAAAACGTGAACCAGCAAGAGTCCACGTGAATGGCACAAAGATTTGCCAAAAACCGTGTACTACACATGGTCCAAGAGAGAGAAAATGATTTTTTATATACATATATCTTTATTCATTTACCAAGTAAATGAATAAAATATATATACACAAGTCCTATCAACTTTTACTTTAAGTCACATCACATCACTTTAATAAAGTGACATGTTGTCAAGTCACATCACTCAAAGTGACAATTGATTTGACGATTGATGCGACTAGCGATTTGACGCTTAATGTGACTTGCGTGCCGCGCTCGAATTCGAAATGCGAATGCGCTCGCAATCACTCTCGGGCTCCGGTTCACTAATTCCAAATTAACGAATTTTCCGTCGCGTCGTAATTAAATGATTACGCCTAGCGAATTCACTATTCACGTCGCTAACGAATAATTCTAAATTAATTCGTTCGCCCGAATTAAAATCTAATTTTAATTCCGCGTCGAAATCTAATTTCTAATAATATATCGAATATTATTTTATCGATTAATTCCAAATTAATCGTTCTCTCTCTTTTATTAATATTTTATCCCAGATAAAATATCTCCGCAATTAATCCCAGATTAATTTTCTCTCTCATCGAATTAATCCCAGATTAATTCTATCTCTCTCTTCTAATTAATCCAGATTAATCAAAGTGCGAGTCATACATCATCGGTGAATCTTCAGGAAGCGACCCATGAGATCTCCGGATATGTTGGCAGTAAATACGATCGTCGGACTGTCCGAACACGTAAGTACCTCGTACTACGTTTATATCGATTTACAAGACAAGGTTGGCTTCTAGCAAAGCGCCATGCCTACCCAATTCTCCAGAAATATTCTTACAGGAAATAATAGATCTGTATCAAGCGTAGTATACCGTAGTATTATTGTGTATATTAGCCCAGTATCGGATAATCACGTGCTAGGGCTGGGGCTGGATAAGTGTCTACCCCGTCCGAAGCACATATCGGATGTCTGGTAACATAGTCTCTATAATCGGATATACATGACCTGGTCACAATATCCCGATTGGTTGCGCAACACTCAAGAGCACTAGTACCGTATCCTGCGTGACATCAACTCCAATATGACTGAAGTGACACTTCCGTCTTGACATCACACCCAATACACTACGACTCTCTGATAAACCCAGAAATGGTGTACACAGAACCTGTTAAAAAGTCCCCTACCACCAAAACCAAAGTTTATCGATTATCGTAAGTATTAGCGATGTAAGTCTCAGGTTAAGACCATACACACCTACCTTGATTCGGCCTCCCATAGACACATAGTCATAATACCAATGGGATTCCGAGGGGTCTATCCAGAGCGAAGCTGTTTCCCGTACCATCGGTGAAACACGACCTCCTATCGCACTTGCATAAGTATCCAATACTTTATATATGAGAACTATGTCGTGGCCCTCACAACTTGCACAAATGCAATACTAGCCTATTCCGCATTATCGATGTCCAGTCTCGATAATACTACGGCTAGGGATATTAATGATTAATCCTTCGTGGACTGATACTGTCTCATATCATCTCAATCCAGGAACTAATCATAGGGACCTCTCTTCATTTATATATCTAAGGTGATCTAATCACAAATGATGAGAGTGCAATTTCTTTGTCACATAGTTAATTTTGCTACAACAACACAATGATCTGTGCAAATAGTGACGCTATGGGTCATATTATCCAACAATCTCCCACTTGGCACGTAGCGAGTCACTCAAGTGTCCTACACCTGAACTATGTACGGTTCGCTCAAATTGCTGAGGAAAGGTTTTCGTCAGCGGATTTGCTTAATTATCGTCTGACGCGATTTACACGATCATCACATCGCCACGATGTATGATCCGAACGAATCAGATGATATAGAAGTATATATCTGGATCGTCGATGAGACCTTTAATTCCTTAGCCTATGCTGACGCCTAGCTCAGCTGCTAACAGAACTTTATCTAATCTTATTAGATTTATTATCGATCCAAATGGCTTCTATTGCTGCCTCAGCTGCAGCAATAATCCGCATTTGTTGTTTATTCGGCAACAGTTATCTTGCTAGGAAGATTTCCAGCTCACTGTCCCTGTTATTCAAACTTTATAGTACCGCAGTATTTTAATTGTTTGGAAACTTGCAGTAGTGATCCCAGTCACTACAAGTTCTCATTCTCCATAGTTTAAGATAGCATCTTTAGTTCTCTGAGATACTAACAGATGTTCTCAACTTCAATCCAGTGACTATCACTTGGATTGACCCGATTGTGACTCCATATGCTCGAAGCGTATGAGACACCAATACAAGTACATTTTAAATGTACAATTTCCAGAGAGTGTTAACAACTCGAAATCTATCACAGTAGATCTTTATTCCTTGAATAAAGGTTGTTACTCCCAGAATTCTACGGAGAATTTCTATTAAAGAATATCTATGAAAGCCAAGCTTTCACCAATTGCTTTATGGGTTTTCACTGTCAGTGCGCCCTCTCCCACTAGCCTCCTTATATACACAAGAATTATTTCGTTTTGAGTCAAATCATAAACTATTATGATTATTTCAAAACGTCAGTTCCAAGAACCCTATGCTTGCTTCAATCCAAACATGGATTGAATAATCCGCAAACCTTGTTTGTCGGTTATACAAAATCGTCAGAATGTTGTAACATTCTCCAAAAGGTTTCCTTTTCAGGAAAGCGATTTTGATTTATAACTGACATATTTCACAAATGAAATATACAGTTATCAACAAGCATCTTCAAAATGGATTTACCATGGCAACAGGTAAAAGGTTGAACCGTTATTAACACAATGTTGATAACGATACCTTTCCGTCAAAAGCCCAGCTTTGTACGTTGGTATGTTGCCTACCATGTATGTCTTCCTTGAAGACGTTTAATGTACCATAGGCACAATGCCTCGTGGTACAACAACTAGTATCCAAAATAGTTGTTAAACATGGAATCCATTTTCGATTCATGGCACTTTGCCATAATAGGGAGTCGATACCTTGTATCACTACCTCATACATAATCAGTTGGTGTACCTTAAAAGATTAAGATCTTTATGAGGTGAGATCAGAAACCCATACCCCAGGTTGTTTTCTGACTCTCTCTGATCTACGCGGTTTCTTGTGTTTTTGAAGATTAATGGTATAGTTTCATCATAGATGAACTGTTTGTGTTCCATTAAGGACTTCGTGCTTTGAATAGTATTACTCCGATTTTTCATCGAGTATCACTATCCTCCCACTGACCACTGCATATCGGTATTCCTCTCAGGAAAAACCGCATGGTGAGCAACAATCACATTGTTCTCATGTGAGAATTACAAGTATATATACTTAAGGTTTCCCTTAGGATAACCTATATTGGCACTTATCCAATTTGGGTTTTTAGTTTGGTATCATCCAAACGTTATGCCTGGCATACCCAAATTATTAGGAGTAAGAAACCCCGTTTCTTTCCTGTTCATATCCTATATGATATCTGTCAAACAGATTTATATGGAACCTTATTCTAAATAAGTTTTGCACTGTTAATACATATCCTGTTTGAAGGAAATGATAGCTCAGAGCGACTCGTGATAAACCTTATCATGTCCAACAAAAATTCGGTTTTAGTTCGGACACACCGTCTAACTGACGTTGTCTCGTTTAATTGTGTCCTAGACAACAATGCCATAAATAAGTCTCTATTGATCAAATCAATTTGAGCTATTTATTTGTCATTTATATGTTTGAGATTTTATTATATTCAAAATATAAATTTGTTATTTACATCTAATGTATTTATCTCAGTATCATCTTTATATAATAAAACACTTTAGTGTTTTAGAATATAAAGGTTCACCCGCAGTGGGTTAAACACTGATAAAGAGATAATGTTTCTAGTCAAACTAGTTACATTATAACAGTTCCTAATTTAAGTACACACCCAAAGAGTAGTTCCTAAATTTAGGTATCTACGGTCGAAACAGCGACTTTCGTCCCGTTTCCGATTCGCAGAGTAATCTCAGCTTGAAGTCAGTATCCTGCTCAAAGCAGATTCTGAATATCAATTCATATATGTATTATGTACCACACTAAGTATTTAAAATTCAATTTTAATACTAGTTGTGAACATAACTTTGACAAATATTTCTAAAGTTAGAGCCTCGCCCTATCTTTAATTCCTTCGTTTCTTCCATATCCAAATGGTAGTCGCTACGGGATATGTGACCGGCGTAAACACACACGTATAACGCAAGCGCACGTATCGTTCAAGTAGTATAAAAATATCGATCCCACGAGGACTTAATTCCTAATGTTGTTATTAATTATTGAATCTATTTATTTACACATATCTAATTGAGGGTGAAGAGAATGATTGCTTGATTGATTTGGTTGATTGTAGTTTTGTAAAATAAATAAATAAATAAAAAGACAAGAAAATACTAGGAAAATATCAAAAGACACAAAGATCTAGGGTTGTGATTTCTTCCAATACCATTTTAAAGATGAAGTGATTATTATATAGATGGGTAAAACATTGATTTATTAACCTGGAACACGAAATTATGCGAAAGCATCTGTCGATGGTCAGACACAAATACCCAGTGTAACCCAATTGAACCATATTCCTATGTCAACCACATTATCTGGATTCATTAAGATTGAGTTCCAATTATGGCTACCCTCGCCCGACAGGTATATTCCTATCCTGTAAGGAAATCTATTAAAGGGTTATATATCCTCAAGGAAGATCGTGGGCTATTGAGTCTAAGGCTGAAACCTAAAATCCCTATGTCTAGTTCATTTTAGATTTACCAGATCAATTTTATTAATGGCCAGTTAATGAAAAAGCATTAAGTTTAAGACACAATAAATAAATCTTTATATTACCCAAGCTATAATCTAACCCTTATAAAACGGTGATATGGATTTCATCACAACCCCAGATAACTAATTTAGTTACCACACATAACTAGGGCTAATAAAAACTTAAAAGTAAAAGACATAAAATGAAAATGCTTGAAAGTAATTGCGGTAAAGTAAAAGCTGAAAAGTAAATTACAATAAAATAAAATGCTAAGGTAAAAGGAATTACTTTTACTACTACTAATTTAGATATCTCCCATAAAATAATATATAAACTTGTGATATTATTTTACCAACCGACCAATCTGGCGGTATCCTGATTAAGTCAAATTAAGTCCAACCAGCCATATAGGCGGTAATATTGTCCATAATCCAGCCATAAAGGCGGTACCAAAATAAATTTACCAACCGACCAATCTGGCGGTATCCTTGATTAGTCAGGTTTAAACCAGATTAATTGAATTGCCAACCGACCAATATAGCGGTATCCTTTATTAATCAGTATTTTAAATAGTGAATATATTTTTTTTAAGGGAGATTAATCTAAATAGTAATAGTAAAAGAATTACCTTTCACCCTAGCTTGGGAAATTACCTCCTCATTACTGAAAAGTAAAAACTGAAAAATTAAAGAAAGAAAAGTACTGTGCGTAAAAGTAAATCGCGGAAAGTAAAAACTGAAAAGTAAAGAAAAGAAAGTGCGAAACTGAAAATTAATTACTGAAAACTAACAATAAACAAACTAGATACAATCTTCTTATTTATTCATTAAGAATTTCAAAGAAGAAAGTATGAATTTTACAAATGAAATGGCTTGGTATTTATAGGCAAAATTTTGCCACCATCAAATCATCAATCAATTTCTCCACCAATTACATTATTAATTTCTCCACTAATTACTCCACCAAATCCATAATTGCTCCAATAATTTCTTATCTTGTTTGGTGTTGATTTGATAATTTTTATTAATTATTAATTAATTAATATTTTGCTTTGAAAATGATTGATAATGACTTTTAATAATTACACTCCACACACTTCTGGATGGTTCATCAATTTCGGTCATGAAATCTTCAGAATTCGAAAATATTTTCTCTTTCAAAGTTGTAGATCTTGAGTCTTCTTTAATCTGGCACTTGAATCAGCTCAATCCGATATCTGAATAAAAATTATGCCCAACATACGACAGATGTGCAAAACTGGAATTTCCAAAACTGCACTTCGTCAAAAACGCCCTTTCAAGTTTCCAATCTCCAAAATTAATATATCAAGTCCAATAATTGCCCTTATTTGATCCACATTTCGTCCTAAATGATTTCATTGAGTCCCGATATTATTATCTGCAAAATAAAATAAAACATATCAAAACGTTCATCAAACCCGAGAAACTAAACAAAATATTAAGTAAAAGGGGCGGTAAATATTGATATATTTTCCGCTCATCACACCCCCAAACCTAAGATTTTGCTAGTCCTCGAGCAAAACAACAAAATAAAATTAAAATAAAACTAAGCCACTTTCGTAGGGATCACGGTTGCATTTAGCGTATGCAACAAGCCTTTAAACCCCTAGGTGTCCCTAGTGGACGAGTTGTAGTCTCGTGAGGGTTTACAGCAATGATACCCACAAACATTTTACAAAAGTAAAAAGGCAGTAAAACTAATGCACACAAAAGCAAAAAAGACAAGAGAAAAGAGAATAAAGAAGATAGTAACTAATCAGGTGAAACTTCTACTACAAGTTTCTAGTTGTTTTGTTTCTTTCTAAATTACTAAATAAGTAAATTCTCCGATTATTTTACCATTCTTCTTCATATACACAGCCAACATAATATTAAACAACTCATTTTTGCCCACAACAGTCATAAGTGCAGTTGATAAGAGAGTAATATTTTTGTCCTAAAGTTCTATCAGATTTCACACCTTTTTGTAGCAATGGAATAATTTTTCTGATTTTTCTGATTTTTTTCTTTGATTTTTCTGAATTTTGACTTTTTATTTATATACAATACCTTCCGTCTATGTAGCGAGCTTTGGGTCGGTGACTCCCAAACCAGTTGGCTTTAGGGCACCAGGTGTTAAGACACCCCTACGAACTTAATTACTCAGACTTCAGATATATATATTTTGCAGTATCTTTGATCCATGTAACGAGCTTTGGGCCAATGACTCCCAAACCAGTTGGTTTTAGGGCACTAGGTGTTAAAACACCCTTACAGACTTAATAACCCGGATCTTAGATACTTTATTTATTTTTTTTTCAGAAATGATTTTTTTTTTTATTCCATAACTATTAATAGATGTTTCCTCCAATTAAACTAGAGCACGAAATATTACAAGCTTTTCAATTACAGCTCATGTCTGTATGTTACTATGCATGTTGATAATACCTGTCAAATGAGCATATGAAGATTCATTTTAGTCAGTATTATGGAGAATTCACAAATTAATAATTCAAAATGAAATAAACAAAAATTAACTTGTTTCGAAATAAATGGTTTGAAATACGTCTCAAGAGTGGAAACTCCTTACTCGGCTATTTCTTACCAATTTCACCTTTTAGTTAAAAAAAAACACAAAAATGCAAAATATTTTTGTAATTTTTGAAAAATTTTCAATTTTTTTTGTATTTTTCGAAAAATTTTGGACTAAAAATAAAAACACAATACAAACAAGTACTATTAACTATACCTCACCCCAAAACCTAAATGAGACATTGTCCCCAATGTCTTAAACAGTGAAAGAAGAGTTTAGAAAATAATACCTGGTTAGCTGAAATTCTACAGGAAAATTAAAGGTTAAGATCCAGATTATTCGTCGCTTCTTACCACGATCGTCCTCAGACCATTTTATTTTTGAAATGATAGGGTCAACTTTCGGTTCATAGGCTATGAGTTGGTCTATTAGATCCGGAGCAGTTCTGGCAAGTAAAGAGGAGTTCTTTCATAGGTTTTGACACGAACCCATTTCTCCGAGCATCATCAAGAACACACAAAGAAAATCATAAAATCCATCAACGTTGAGTAGTCCAAGCGGTTTCTGGTGTATGTTCAGGTTCGCCCAAGATAGTACTATAAAAATTTCCTCCAATGTGCCCAAGCCACCTAGCAAAGCAATAAAAGCATCAGAACGGTTAATCATTTCTACCAGTCGTTCAGACATACCTGGCACGATCAGTTCCTCTCCGTTTGTTGGTTCAATAAGATTTGCCTCTGCCAAGGGTTTTGGGATGATTCCCAAAACATGACTGTCTCCTTCCTGTACAGCCTTTGAAACGATCCCCATAAGTCCAAGATTTCCTCCGCCATATATTAAGTGCATATTCCTTGCAGCTAAGACTCGACCCAATTCCTGTGCTGCTTCTATGTATTGTGGCTTAGTACCAACACTACTACCGCAAAACACGCAGATGTTTTCAACTCGTCTTCTTGAAGTAGCTTCCATATTTTTTTTTGTATTTCTTTTTCAACTCTGGACGCCTTCAAAAGTGCAATGACGGGCTGAATTTATAGTACGGCAACGGAATTGTGTACGCAATACGCCACTCGCTTAGTATAAATTCATTAGGATGTGTCTCAAGATTTCATTCCTTATTCAGCCATCGCTAATGAATTGTTTCTCATCTTTGATTGCCAAACACAATTCCTTCTGTCTTAAAATGCTTCGTTTGTGCCTTTCCCTACAAAAATAACACACAAAATTAAAAAGTTCACACAAAATATGAAAACAAATTACAACAAATTGCATGGGTTGCCTCCCTGCTAGCGCTAAATTTTTCGTCTTCAGCTAGACGTGACTGAAATTCATCTGTTAAGGAGGTTTCAATGTCGTTTTGGATGTCCGATTAAAGACAATCCCGTGAGCGTTGCTTTTGAAGGGTCTCTTCCAACGGTAAAGTGGCAAAAAGAGTTTTGTCTCATTCAGTACTCGTGCCACCTTTTTGCTCCTTGTTACTCCAGTGGTTCCTGCAAAGAAAGAAAGAAAATCAGGAGGTCTCGTATGATGCTTGACTTGGAATGGAAATTCCATTCTGTCAAGCTTCTGGTTGATATCTTTAATTTGTACTCCCCAAAACAGCGATGTTTCTCCTGAATGCTCTGGATCTTTATTAAGGTCAGACATTTGCTCCTTCATTTGCTCTGTTTCTTGCTCCACATTTTCTTCACAGATGAATTGTAAAATTTTTGTATTCAGCTCTTCATCGGTCATCTGTGAAATACATGCTTCAAAATTGTCAACCAGAGGATGCAAAGATGTTTCTGACATTAGGTCTTCATCCTCTGATATGACTGGAATGGATGGTTCAGATAGATCTTCTTCAAACATCATGGTAAAGCATGCTCCAAGATCTTCATTTTGAGGATTGAAAGTTTGATCCTCCGTTGTTGGAGCAGTTGGTACAAAAAGATCAGCTTCATCTTTGTCAGAATCTGAATAATAAAAGTCAAATTGAGACTTTACCGATTCGGATTCCTGAACTGATACCTCTGGTTGTTGATACTGCTCAGCCTCCTCCTCTGTTGAAGTGTCTTTGTGGATTTCTAGGTACTTGAAGGCTTCATCAGTGTCATCTGAAACTGGTTCTTGAGGTATGTAGTTCTGGTTTTCTGTTAATTGTCTCATTTGATCTGTCATCCTCGGAATGAATTCTGATTGTCTCTGAATACTTTCAAGTTGCTTCAGGCTTGTTTCAAGCATTGTATCCAACTTTCCGTCTCGTTTCTTGGAAAAATTTTGAGCATATCAATCAATTGTTCTTCCTCTGATGGTTCTGGTTTTTGTTGAGGATAGTAGGTGGATGGTGGATAAGATGGAAAGTATGATGGTTCTTCGTACCATGAAGGATTTGATAGCTCTGCCACCCTGGATTGTAGTTGTACTCGCAATAATTACTTGGGTGGTTACCGTCACATATCTCACATCTCTCCATTGCATTCTGTTGAGCAAATGTGGTATTGCTTGGTTCTGGCATCCAGTGATAATTGTTGGGCTGGACAACAGGCCTCAGAAAACCGGACTGTTGCTCCCAGATTGGGGTGTATCTTCTTGTAAAGCTCTTGATCTTTCAATCTCCCAATAGTGTTCCATTGTTTAACCACCTGAAAATAAAAGAAATAAATAAAAATTACAGATAAAAATAAAGAAAATTAGATACAGGTAAATTAGATAGCTTCAAAATTAATAACTCAAGAAATATAAGTCCCCGGCAACGGCGCCAAAAACTGACCGGCGTAAACACACACGTATAACGCAAGCGCACGTATCGTTCAAGTAGTATAAAAATATCGATCCCACGAGGACTTAATTCCTAATGTTGTTATTAATTATTGAATCTATTTATTTACAAATATCTAATTGAGGGTGAAGAGAATGATTGCTGATTGATTTGTTGATTGTAGTTTTGTAAAATAAATAAATAAATAAAAAGACAAAAGAAAATACTAAGGAAATATCAAAAGACACAAAGATCTAGGGTTGTGATTTCTTCCAATACCATTTTAAAGATGAAGTGATTATTATATAGATGGGTAAAACATTGATTTATTACCTGGAACACGAAATTATGCGAAAGCATCTGTCGATGGTCAGACACAAATACCCAGTGTAACCCAATTGAACCATATTCCTATGTCAACCACATTATCTGGATTCATTAAGATTGAGTTCCAATTATGGCTACCCTCGCCCGACAGGTATATTCCTATCCTGTAAGGAAATCTATTAAAGGGTTATCTATCCTCAAGGAAGATCGTGGGCTATTGAGTCTAAGGCTGAAACCTAAAATCCCTATGTCTAGTTCATTTTAGATTTACCAGATCAATTTTATTAATGGCCAGTTAATGAAAAAGCATTAAGTTTAAGACACAATAAATAAATCTTTATATTACCCAAGCTATAATCTAACCCTATAAAACGGTGATATTGGATTTCATCACAACCCCAGATAACTAATTTAGTTACCCCACATAAACTAGGGCTAATAAAAACTTAAAAGTAAAAGACATAAAATGAAAATGCTTGAAAGTAAGTGGTAAAGTAAAAGCTGAAAAGTAAATTACAATAAAATAAAATGCTAAGGTAAAAGGAATTACTTTTACTACTACTAATTTAGATATCTCCCATAAAATAATATATAAACTTGTGATATTATTTTACCAACCGACCAATCTGGCGGTATCCTGATTAAGTCAAATTAAGTCCAACCAGCCATATAGGCGGTAATATTTGTCCATAATCCAGCCATAAAGGCGGTACCAAAATAAATTTACCAACCGACCAATCTGGCGGTATCCTTGATTAGTCAGGTTTAAACCAGATTAAATTGAATTGCCAACCGACCAATATAGCGGTATCCTTTATTAATCAGTATTTTAAATAGTGAATATATTATTTTTAAGGGAGATTAATCTAAATAGTAATAGTAAAAGAATTACCTTTCACCCTAGCTTGGGAAATTACCTCCTCATTACTGAAAAGTAAAAACTGAAAAATTAAAGAAAGAAAAGTACTGTGCGTAAAAGTAAATCGCGGAAAGTAAAAACTGAAAAGTAAAGAAAAGAAAGTGCGAAACTGAAAATTAATTACTGAAAACTAACAATAAACAAACTAGATACAATCTTCTTATTTATTCATTAAGAATTTCAAAGAAGAAAGTATGAATTTTACAAATGAAATGGCTTGGTATTTATAGGCAAAATTTTGCCACCATCAAATCATCAATCAATTTCTCCACCAATTACATTATTAATTTCTCCACTAATTACTCCACCAAATCCATAATTGCTCCAATAATTTCTTATCTTGTTTGGTGTTGATTTGATAATTTTTATTAATTATTAATTAATTAATATTTTGCTTTGAAAATGATTGATAATGACTTTTAATAATTACACTCCACACACTTCTGGATGGTTCATCAATTTCGGTCATGAAATCTTCAGAATTCGAAAATATTTTCTCTTTCAAAGTTGTAGATCTTTGAGTCTTCTTTAATCTGGCACTTGAATCAGCTCAATCCGATATCTGAATAAAAAGTTATGCCCAACATACGACAGATGTGCAAAACTGGAATTTCCAAAACTGCACTTCGTCAAAAACGCCCT
Organism: Zanthoxylum bungeanum; assembly: GCA_019454045.1. Classification (NCBI taxonomy): domain Eukaryota; kingdom Viridiplantae; phylum Streptophyta; class Magnoliopsida; order Sapindales; family Rutaceae; genus Zanthoxylum; species Zanthoxylum bungeanum. The sequence continues at coordinate 109,481 of SKCR01012914.1, forward strand.
TTCAAGTTTCCAATCTCCAAAATTAATATATCAAGTCCAATAATTGCCCTTATTTGATCCACATTTCGTCCTAAATGATTTCATTGAGTCCCGATATTATTTTATCTGCAAAATAAAATAAAACATATCAAAACGTTCATCAAACCCGAGAAACTAACAAAATATTAAGTAAAAGGGGCGGTAAATATTGATATATTTTCCGCTCATCAATATGTCAATTATCTTTTTCAATATTTCACAAACCTTTGGCCAAGCCTTGGGTTTCGGAATATGAAACGATGTGCACCTTGTGCTACATGCCCAATTGCAAACTTTGATTTTTCTCCACTAGAATATTCAATTAATTCTCCAAGAATTATTAATTGCAATTTTAATACTTTTAAATCTAAAGATAGATTTATTATAAGTATATTAATTAAGCACTAAAGTCATCATCACATAAATCTTCCAAAGACTTTATGCTCTACTATTTGCTTAATTATGGGCTTAGTAATAATAAGTTATTTTATCAAATAAATTAACCTATTATTTATTCCCAATTTGAAAATTAAATCATTTAAAATATTTTAATCCCAGATTATATTTTAAATATCCAACTTTTCAATTTTATCTTAATTACAATAGTCCAACTATTTAATCAACGATTAGTGGTACTATTATATATAATGATTATAATAGTCCAACTATATAATCAAATATAATCCAAATTAATTAACCTCAATTACATTGATTACTATAATCCAATTATAAAATCAACTGTAAACTGAAATTAATTAATTCAAATATATTGATTAATATAATCCAATTATATATAATCAAGTATAATACAGTCCAACTGTTTATTAAAACAACAATTTAAATATTAGTCTAACTAACATTTAATATAACGACGAATAATTTAAATGAGCGTGTTTAGCGAGTAATCGAACGAATGTTGCAAATTCAATACTTGCCTCCCACTATTTTTCGTCGAGTCTCTAACCCTCTGTGGAGTACTCGGGAAACCGTGTTTCCTAGTGGGCGGATCCCGTTAAATAACACACAACCCTGACTTTGGCCAAAAAAAGCTGTATGCTATTTAACTAGGTAGATCTCACAGATCAATTGGATCTCATCCAATTCCTAGATCCGGTTAGGTGGACATCCAAGTCCGAAACATATGTATAATGTCAATGTATCCAATACATTTTCCTAACCATATCCTCCGAATCATCTAGGCCTTGGCTTTGGCCAAAAACAAACCTAATGATTCCAGTTAAGCGGGACCCATTGACGAGGAAAGTTTCGTAATCAATGTCATTGGACAAAAAGTGACCTGACTTTGGCCAATAAAATCACGATTTGGACAAGACACCGATATGCAACAAAACTCTCATGATTCAAGTACATCCTTGATTGACAAAGGTCTTGACTTTGGTCAATAAAAACCAATGCCAACTTCGGATCTTGAACAAGAATCATTCAATGGAAGGATATTTGCTTAATATAAAACGAGGGTTTTTTCGCGTGCAAATTGGCTACCAATTTAATTATCTTTGTTAAGGTCTCATCATCATACACCCTTAAACATGCATTCTAATACATAATAAAGCGAGTATGAAATAAAATGATAATGATATGCGGATGGATATTTTACATTGATCCTAGATCAAATCTCTCACTTTCTCTCTCCCGCTAGCACTTGTATTATTTCTACCCGTTACACTACACTTCTAAAGAAACCTCTTTTACATGGAGGGGAATAGGTGAGAAGAGAATACAAAGAAATAGGAGATAAGGCTGGACACGCCAGGTCCAATTTAATAAATCAAATTTATTACAATTTCCAAAATCGCCCAACCCGACTAATATCCATCTGATATACATTATTCAAACATCACAACCATGTATTCATACAAGCATGTTATCAATCAATCAATCAAATTAATTAATCTTGATTATTAGTGATCATCAATGTTCAAACAAAGATTTGATTTTGTTCGAGTCAAACTCGTATTGCAAACACGTACTCAAAGTACAATTTCTACGAATTAAATTAAATTACATAATTAAATCCAATTTAATACGTATTTAATTCTAATTCATTATTTAATTCCAAATTAAATATTACACTTTTATTAACGAACCTTTACGACTTAAATTCCAAATTTAATCGCAACGGGTCTCAAAGCCCGATTAACATCTAATGTTTTATTTAATTAAAGTCCAATGGGCTTTTAATTAATTTCTATAAGGCGTGGACTTTTGGTCAACTCGGGTCAAACCGAACAACCAAAATCCAATCCGGGAGTTACCCCATAAGCCTTTAAATTAATTTTGGCCCATTAGGCCCAATTAAATAATTAAGGTCCATTAAGTCATAATTGGACCTTTTGGATTCGGTTTTGGGCCTAATTGGATCCAACCAATTTTGCCTAAACCCAACTTTGTTACAACAAAGCCCAAAAGCCCAATTACAACCTAATAAGCCCAATTTCCAAAATCAAGCTCAAATTAATTAACTTATAAAATTCCAAATTTCACAATTAATTAACCTAAGTGTAATACACAATCAATTACCCAATTAACATTTCTAAAATATCAATTAGCCTAATTAATCATGTACTTTAACAACCAAATAGGGTCCAACACAAATCAATTAAAATCAAACCAATTAACATGCTTTTCAAGTCTCGGCAATTAGGGGTTTTTCAATTCGATTCGGTTTCAATCCAATTGAGTCCACAATCTTAATTTCCCAAATCAATTCAATTCATCCAATGAATTAAAACAACAAAATCACAAAGAATTTCATGTCTTTAAAATTCGCGCCAAGCCACTTTAAAAGGGAAAAATGTTCTAAATCAAAATTCAATCCAATTGAACTTCAAAGCAACATTAACCAATTGTTTTAAGTCATCCAATGATCAAACAAAACAAAATTACCAAGACATTAGGTTCTTCCAATTTTCGGCCAAGCCTCCAATTTGGGGAAAATTGAATCCAATCCAATTTCATGAAATTGATCACACACAATATCAATTAAACATGTTCTAAGCATACTTAAACATCCAATTCAATTAAAACATGCTTAAACACATTTTACCCAATTTCAAGTTTCATTTCAACCTTAAGAATTGGGGAAAATTGATCTAATCCAATTTTCTTGAAATTGATCATGCACAACTTCAATTCAACCTCATTCAAGCATAATGCATCAAACAATTCAACCAAATCATGCCTAAATCGAGTTTACCCAAATTAAAGTTTTGACCAAAATTTGCAAATTGGGGAAAATCAATCCAATGATTTTTTTTTTGTCAAATTGATTACATATATCTCAAATTAGATCATATATAAGCATTCTTACACAATCAATTTGTCAGAATCAAGCCAAAATCAAAAAGCCCCAAATTTGCCAAGAACCCTAATTTCGGATTTCATGCATCAATGGCTCTAGATACCATTGTAGGAGTTTTAATCAAGTCCACAAGATCACAAACAATGCATAAAAACGACATATGAACACATCAAAGGAGATGGCGGAATCAACTCACATTGAATTCGGTTTTGATGTTTGAAGAACAAGGTGCGATTTTGATCCTCCATAGAGCTCGGCAGTACCTTCTCCTTGCAGTGGGTTGTGCGATTTGAGTCCTCCTTTAACCTCCAAGAATCGGCCATGCAAGACTCCATTGAAGCTCAAAGCTTCAAGCTTTCCAAGCTCATGAAGACACTTCCCTATCACCTATGTATGCTCAAGGTGTGCTAGCACTTGATTTTTGCCACAAAAATCATTATCTTGCTTCTCCATTACGGCAGAAAACAGAACAAGAAGGAGAAGAAAAACGGTCCAAGACCGAGAGAGAAGATGGAAGGTTTTGGCTCCAATTTACCTAAAACCGTGAAGACCAAAAAAAAGTGAGAGAGTGTCACATGAATCTAGTCTCAAAATTAGGCCAAAACGTGAACCAGCAAGAGTCACGTGAATGGCACAAAGATTTGCCAAAAACCGTGTACTACACATGGTCCAAGAGAGAGAAAATGATTTTTTATATACATATATCTTTATTCCATTTACCAAGTAAATGAATAAAATATATATACACAAGTCCTATCAACTTTTACTTTAAGTCACATCACATCACTTTAATAAAGTGACATGTTGTCAAGTCACATCACTCAAAGTGACAATTGATTTGACGATTGATGCGACTAGCGATTTGACGCTTAATGTGACTTGCGTGCCGCGCTCGAATTCGAAATGCGAATGTGCTCGCAATCACTCTCGGGCTCCGGTTCACTAATTCCAAATTAACGAATTTTCCGTCGCGTCGTAATTAAATGATTACGCCTAGCGAATTCACTATTCACGTCGCTAACGAATTAATTCTAAATTAATTCGTTCGCCCGAATTAAAATCTAATTTTAATTCCGCGTCGAAATCTAATTTCTAATAATATATCGAATATATTATTTTATCGATTAATTCCAAATTATCGTTCTCTCTCTTTTATTAATATTTTATCCCAGATAAAATATCTCCGCAATTAATCCCAGATTAATTTTCTCTATCATCGAATTAATCCCAGATTAATTCTATCTCTCTCTTCTAATTAATCCCAGATTAATCAAAGTGCGAGTCATACATCATCGGTGAATCTTCAGGAAGCGACCCATGAGATCTCCGGATATGTTGGCAGTAAATACGATTGTCGGACTGTCCGAACACGTAAGTACCTCGTACTACGTTTATATCGATTTACAAGACAAGGTTGGCTTCTAGCAAAGCGCCATGCCTACCCAATTCTCCAGAAATATTCTTACAGGAATATATAGATCTGTATCAAGCGTAGTATACCGTAGTATTGTGTATATTAGCCCAGTATCGGATAATCACGTGCTAGGGCTGGGGCTGGATAAGTGTCTACCCCGTCCGAAGCACATATCGGATGTCTGGTAACATAGTCTCTATAATCGGATATACATGACCTGGTCACAATATCCCGATTGGTTGCGCAACACTCAAGAGCACTAGTACCGTATCATGCGTGACATCAACTCCAATATGACTGAAGTGACACTTCCGTCTTGACATCACACCCAATACACTACGACTCTCTGATAAACCCAGAATGGTGTACACAGAACCTGTTAAAAGTCCCCTACCACCAAAACCAAAGTTTATCGATTATCGTAAGTATTAGCGATGTAAGTCTCAGATTAAGACCATACACACCTACCTTGATTCGGCCTCCCATAGACACATAGTCATAATACCAATGGGATTCCGAGGGGTCTATCCAGAGCGAAGCTGTTTCCTGTACCATCGGTGAAACACGACCTCCTATCGCACTTGCATAAGTATCCAATACTTATATATATGAGAACTATACCGTTGTGCCCTCACAACTTGCACAAGTGCAATACTAGCCTATTCCGCATTATCGATGTCCAGTCTCGATAATACTACGGCTAGGGATATTTAATGATTAATCCTTCGTGGACTGATACTGTCTCATATCATCTCAATCCAGGAACTAATCATAGGGACCTCTCTTCATTTATATATCTAAGGTGATCTAATCACAAATGATGAGAGTGCAATTTCTTTGTCACATAGTTAATTTGCTACAACAACACAATGATCTGTGCAAATAGTGACGCTATGGGTCATATTATCCAACACCAAGTTGTGATGAAACCTGCTGGTAATGAATGTAGCCAAGCTTTAGCTCTCTCTTTCAAGGAATATGGAAAAACTCGCAGTCTCATTGCTTCTTCTGATGCTCTGTTGTAGTTGAAAGTGCCACAACTTCCAGGAAGTTACTGATGTGGGCATTATGATCTTCAGTTGCACTTCCCACAAACTGTACTGACTGCTGAATCATCTGGATGTATGTTTTAATGTCACCCGTATTTGCTGGTAAGGGAGGAAGTACAATTTAAGAAATGAGTCTGTCAACCACCGGAATGGTTCTGTCTCGAATAGGAATTGGTGGTGCAACGTTCAAAGGTTCAGGTTCCATGTTAATGATTGCTTCTTGGCCTTCTCGACTTTCCATTCTCAATTGTCTTATGGTTCTTTCAATCTCTGGGTCAAGCGGTCAGAGTTCAAAGCTTCTGGTTCGTCTCATGTAGTGTCTGAGAACCTGAACCACAATAAAACAAAAACAATAAGTAAAAATAAAATTAGATACAAGTAACGTATCTAACCCATAAACTAATAGTGAAAGATAAATAAGTCCCCGGCAACGGCGCCAAAAACTTGATCGGTGCGTAATCACACGCGTATAACGCAAGCGCACGTATCGTTCAAGTAGTATAAAAAGTATCGATCCCACGAGGACTTAATACATAATCTATTAATTTTATAAGGTCAAATGATTACTAGTATCTGACAGGTTGATTGATTGATTTGAAATGGTGATGATTTTAAATTTAAAAATAAGTGAATAAAATTGCACGAAAGTAGGTTTAAGAAAATTCAATATTAGGAAATTATCTAGGGTTGTGAATCTTTCTAATATCTTTTAAAAGATGAAGTGGTTATATCATGTTTGTGTAATAAATCGATTTACTAACCTGGAACACTAAATTATGCGAAAGCCTCTGTCGATGGTCAGACTCAAATACCCAGTATAACCCAATTGAAACATATGTCTATGTCAACCAAATTACCTGGATTCATTAAAATTAAGTTCAAATTATGGCTACCCCCGCCCGACAGGAATATGTCTATCCTGTAAGGAAATCTATTAAAGGGTTATCTATCCTCAAGGAAGATCGTGGGCTATTAAGTCTAAGGCTGAAACCTAAAATTCTTTGTCAAGTTTATTTTAGATTTACCAGATCAATCTTATTAGTGGCCAATTAACAAGACGCATTAAGCTTAAGACTTAATAAGTAAACCTTTAAATTACCCAAACTATAAAATAACCCCTTATAAACCGGTGATATTAGAATTCATCACAACCCCAGATAACTAACTTAGTTACAACACATAACTAGGGCTAGTAAGAACTTAAAAGTAAAAGATATAAAGTAAAAATGCTAAAAAGTAATTGCGGTAAAGTAAAAGCTGAAAAGTAAATTACAATAAAACAAAATGCTAAGGTAAAATGATCAACTTTTACTATTTACTATTTAAAAGAAACTAGATAGAAAACTCTCTATTTATATCAGAGAATTCAGAGAGGAAGGTACATCTGAAACTGAAATTTCAAGCTCTATTTATAGGCGTCCATAAGTTCCCCGCGTCACGACGCCAAGTTTGTTCTTGCGTCGCTACGCGATGACGTGTCAACGCGTGATTGGCTGGTTTCAGATTCTTATCTGCCACGTGTCAATTCGGATAAATGAGTCAATAATTGAGCTGACGTGGTGATGATGTGGCACTGACGTGGCGACACGTGGTGAAAGTGATTGTCAGAACCATAGAATTACGACACAGGGCACGCTGTGATTGGCTGATGATGACGTGGCTGACACGTGAGATGACACATGTCGACACGTGGAGATGGCGATTGTCGGCACCATAGGATGATGACATGTGGCACGGCGCACGTTAGCAGATTGGCTGTGATGGTTACACGTGGCACGGCATTGTTAGCAAAGTCTGGCGCACGTTAGCAAAGTCAAACTTCTCAGATTCTTACATGTGTCCCCGGCACACGTTAGCATAGTGCGGCGCACGTTAGGCATCGTGACGTGACAAATGACCAAAATGCCCTTTTGTGTTCTTTTCACTATTTTGGCCCGAAATCACCTCCAGAATGTCCTAAAACTTTATTTATCTACAAAATAACACAAAACACATCGAAATATTCACAAAACTCAAGAAACTATACAAAATATTAGGTCAAATGAGTGGGAAATAGTGATATATTTACCACTCATCAGCCTCCAAAAGGTTTCCGTTTAAGGAAAGCGGTTTTTGACGTCCAACTGCCATATTTCATAAACGAAATAAGCAGCACTTGCAAGCATTATCCGAATGGATTTAATCATGGGAACAGGTAAAAGGTTTCGTCGTAATCGACACCATGTTGATGACGATACCCTTTCACTACAAGTTCAGCTTTGCACGTTTGTATGTTGCCATCCATATTTGTCTTCACCATGAAGACCTATTTGCTACCAATAGGCACAATACCTTCTGGTATATCAACCAGTGTCCAAACATGATTGGTATACATGGTATCCATTTCGAACTTCATGGCACTTTGCCATATAGCGGAGTCGATACCTTGTATCGCTACCTCATACGTAGCCGGCTCATTATCCTCAATAAGATTAATATCTTTACGAGGTGAGATCAGAAACCCATACCTCTAAGGTTATTTTCTGACTCTCTCCAACCTACGATGTTCTTGTGTATTAGAAGATTGTGGAACAGTCTCATCCCTGATGAACTGTTCGTGTTCCGTTAAGGATCGGTGCCAGGAACAGTATTACTCTGATTTTCATCGAGTTTTACTTTCCTCCCACTTACCACTGCATTTAGGTATTCCTCTTAGGAAAACCGCATGGAGAGCAACAAATTTCTTTGTTCTCTTGTGAGTTGTGGAATTAGTTTCCTTAGGATAACCAATTACATAATGGGCACTTATCCAATTTGGGTTGTAGTTTGGTATCATCCAAACATATGCCCAGCATTCCCAAATCTTCAGGAATGAGAAACCTGGTTTCTTTCCTGTCCATATTTCATTTGGATTCTGTCCAACAAAATTTGACGGAACCTTATTCAAAATAAGTATTGCATTGTTCAATGCGTATCCCGTGAAGGAAATTAGTAGCTCAATGCGACTCATTATTGACCTTACCATGTCCAACAAAGTTTGGTTTCTCCGTACGGACACACCATTCAATTGAGGTGTTCCAGGAGGAGTCCACTATGAAAGAATACCATACTCTTTCAAGTAATCGAGAAACTTATTGCTCAAGTAATTTCCAATATCGTCCAACCGTAATATCTTAATACTTTTGCCGGTCTGTTTTTCTACTTCGTGTCGAAACTCTTTGAATATATCAAAAGTTTCTGATTTGTGTGTCATAAGATACACATAACCATAATGTGATGCAACATCCGTAAAGGTTACGGAGTATTCATATCCACATCTAGCCTGGCTAGATATGGGCCCACTACGTCACCATGAACGAGGGCTAATAGCTCGGTGGCACAAACATATTTACTGCTAAAAGGCATTTTAAGCACTTTGCCTAATAAACAAGATTCGCATACATCATTTGATTTAGGATCAAATCTTTCCATGTATCCATTCCTCAAAAGAGTGGATATACGAGTCTTGTTAATGTGTCACAGACAATAATGCCACAAATAAGTCTCATCTGATTTATTCAGTTTGAGCCTTTTGTTTGTCATATAATATGTTTGAGATTTGTTTATATTCAAAATATAAATAATGTTATTCACATCTAATGTGTATCTCAATATCATCTTTATAGATAAAACACCCGGTGTTTCGGAATACAAAGGTATACCCCCAACGGGTTAAACTAGATACAGAGATAATGTTCTTAGTCAAACTAGGTACATTATAACAGTCTCCTAATTTAAGTACATGCCCAAAGGGCAGTTCCAAAACTTAGGTTCCCACGGCCAAAACAGCGACTCTTGTCCCATTTCTGACTCGTAGGTCAATCTCATCTGAAGCCAGTATCCTGCTAATCAGCAGATGTTGCACATCAGTACATATGTGAGTACCACTTCCAGTATCAAAAATCCAATTTTAAAACTAGTAGTGTACATGTTTATAACAAACATACCTGAAGTCGGAGCCTTGCCCGTCTTCACTTCCTTCATGTCTGCCTTGTCCATACGACAGTCACGCTTCCAGTGACCTCGTTTGCCACAGTTTAGGCAGACATCTTGGGATATGTCCTTTGTCTTCCCAGAAGACTGTGACGATTTTGCCTTTGCCCCTTTTCTTCACACCCCAGAAGCCTCCGGCCAAGCCTTGGCCTTCTAAGATGTCGAAGTAAGACGCATCTTGCGCTTCTTGCCCTTTTGGAAGCTCTGGCTTTGCTTCCTTGAGCATAGCCATTAACTCTCCAAGAGTTTTCTCTTGGTTCATAGTGAACCTGCCCCAGCATTCGGACAGAGACTATAAGATCAAATCTATGGAAGTCTCGACCTCATAGGTAATGCCCAACTAACCTTAGTTGTTCGATGTCAGTAATCATCTATGACACCTAGTGCTCGACAGATGTACCCTCTGACAGACGCGAGCGAAAGATCTTTTTTTGCAATTCATACTTCTAAGATCTATGGTTAGATCTGTGAAGATCCTTCAATTTCAACATCATACTATAAGGATCTAATCCTTAGTTCGGACAACGAAATTAAGGAGTCATTGCGGCAAACATAACGGATTGAGAACTAAAGTTATCATCACTATGAGTCTTCCAAAGCTCATGCTCTACTATTTGCTCAACTCCGGGCTCAGGCCCGAGAGGTTTCTCTATTATCTAGAGTAACTTCTTGGCTTCCAGGACTATCCTGAGATTCAATTCCCAATCTGAAAATTTATGCCGTTAAAGACATTTTCACCTAGGATTATGTTCTTTTACGCTAATCTTTCAGCTATATTGATCGCTATAGTCCAACTACCCAATCAATAATTCGGGTACAATCAAATGTAATGATTACCATAGTCCAACTATATAACCAACTATAAATGATCGGTTACATTCAAATATAATGATTACTATAGTCCAACTATATATCCAATTACAAATGAAGTAATGTCTTGTACAGTCTAACTGTTCAAAGAAAGCAATATTAAATATTAGTCCAACTAATATATTTATAACAATGATAAATAAAATAAAAGAGCGCATATTGGCAAATATCTAAACGAAATTGTAAATTTAATATTTGCCCCCACTATTTTTCGGCGAACCTCTAACCCTCTGTGGAGTACTCGGGAAACCTAGTTTCCTAGTGGGCTAGAATCCCATTAAATAACACACAACATTGACTTTGGCCAACAAGTTATATGAAACTTAACTAGGTAGATCTCTAAGATCAATTGGATCTCATCTAATTCCTAGATCCAATAGGTGGACCTCCAAGTCCGAAACATATATCCAATATATGTAAATATATCCAATATATTTCCTAACCTTTTTCCTCTAAATCAACTAAGCATTGGCTTTGGCTCAACCAGCTTAATGATTCTAGTTAAACGTGACTCATTGACAGTGGGAAAACTTCGTAATTGAAGTCGATGAACAAGAAGTGACCTTGACTTTAGCCAACAAGTCACAACCGCCCAAGACACGCGATATTTAACAAAGCTTATGTGGTTCAAACACATCCGCGATGGAGAAAGGTCTTGACTTTGGCCAACAAACCAATGTCAATCTTGGATCCTGAGAGAGAACCACTTAATGGAAGGAAAAACGCTTAATATTGAACGATGGTTTTTCGCGTAAATTGGCAACTAATTTATTATCTTTGATTAGGTCTCACCATACACCCTTAAGCATGCATTCTAAAAGCATAATAAGGCGCGAAATAAATTAATAATGATATGCGGATGGATATATAACAAACTTTGTTCCTAGAACAAATCTCTCCATTTCCTCTCTCCCGCTAGCACTATTCTTATTTCTACACAATTACATAATACTTCTAAAGAAACCTCATTTACATTGAGGGGAATTGGTGAGAAGAGAAATACAATGAGAAAAGAGATAATAGGCTGGATACGCATGTCCAATTTAATAAATTCTAAATTTATTACAACAATTTCCAAAATTCCCCTCACCCTTCTAATATCAATTTGATATACATTATTCACACAATACATCCAAGTATTCAAACAAAGCATGTTATTCAATCAATCTAATCCAATTAATTAATCTTTGAATTAATGACCATCCAATGTTCAAACAACGATTTGATTTGCGCGAGTCCAACTCGTTTAAGAATAAATACTCAAAGTACGTATTCTTGAATTTTATCGAACTACAATTTTAAATCCAATTTAAATTGTATCCAATACTAAATCATATTTAATTCCAAATTAAATAATTACACTTATTAATAGTGTCTTTTATACTTAGATTCTAAATCCAATCTTAATGGGTCTCAAAGGCTCAATTAACATCCAATGTCAATTTAATTAAAGTCCATTGGGCTTTTAATTGATTCTTAAGGCATGGGCTTTGGCCAATATGGATCAAATCCAAATGCCAAGGCCCAATTAAGGAATCACCATTTTTGCCAAAAATCAATTTAGGCCCATTTAAATTTTTAAAGGCCCAATTGTCATATTTGGACTTTATGGAAATGGTTTTAGGCCCAATTGGATCCAATACAATTGTCCTAAACCAAACTTGGCCCAACCAAGCCCATTAAGCCCAATTACAACAAATTAAATTAACACATCATTCCAAATTACATATTAATTTAATTAAAGTGGAATTAATAATTAATCAATTAATCTAATGTTTCCAAAATACTAATTAATCCAATTTAAACATGCTCATAATTTCCAATTCATGTCCAACACAAATTGAAGAAAAACAATTCATTATAACATGTTATATAGCTCACGGCAAAGGCATATAAATTAACATCTAATTTGATTTCAATCTAATTAAATCAACTTTTAACATACATTTCATGCCAACAACACATCCAATTGCTAATCTTTCAAAAAATCACCATGAACACACATTAGGGTACATTCGGCCATGTCTAAGGGATTGGGAATTTTTTATCTAATCAAATTTTCTCAATTCCAAAGATGTACAAATCCAATTCAACATCATATAAACATAATCCAACAACCAATTTGGGCAATTTCAAACTCCAAGCAAAAATCCCCAAATAAAGTCATGAACCCTAGAATTCCAAATCAAACTTAGAAATTGCTCTGATACCATTGTAAGTGTTCCTAGAACATGCCAAGGATCTCTAAGAGTGATTTGTGTGTGAATAAATCAAAGAGAGTTGCGGAAATCACTTACTTTGTTGGATGAGTTGCAAAACTTTTCTTTGATTTGTTGGAAGCTCCAAGCCTTCAAATTGAATTCCAAACTCTAGGATTAGTTTCCCTATCACCTTCATTTTTCTCTTGATGTGCTAGCATTGAAGAATTTTGCAACAAAATTCCATGGAGAAGAGGAAGCATGCTCGGCATTGAAGGAGAAGAGAGAAAAATGAAATGCTGTGAATAGTAACATCTTAAACTTCCAAAGTTTGACTTGTTAATTTATATTAGGTTGAGTGTTGGTTTTGGTTTGAGTGAATTATAAGCAATCTAAGCTTTACACTCAACCATTATCAAATTCCATCAAATGTCAAACACATTGATGTAAGTTGGTGGGCCCCACTTTAAATTCCAAATTTAAGTCGGACTATCCAACACGCAACTTCGCTCGGGCCCGGGTTCGTTTAATTCCGAATTAAACGAATTTTCTGTTGCGACTGAATTAAATCCAATTTAATTAAATAATTATGCCTTGCAAAATTATTATTAAAGTCGCTTACGAATTAATTCTAAATTAATTCGTTCGCTTGAATTAAATCCAATTTTAATTCCGCGTTGAAATCTAATTTCAATTAATATATCTAATATATTATTTTAGCCCAATTAATTAAATAGTAAAATCTAATTTCACTATTAAATTCATTTTTGCCGATTAATTCCAAATTAATCGCGCTCTCTCTTCTCAAAGAATTTAATCCCAAATAAATTCTCGACGCAATTAATCCCAGATTAATTATTTCTCTGATAATTAATCCCAAATTAATTCTTGCCGTAATTAATCTCAGATTAATTTTCTCTCTCATAATTAATCCCAGATTAATTCTGTTGGAGTCAAATATCATTGGTGAATCTTCGGGAAGCAACCCAAGAGATCACTGTATATGTTGGCAGTAAATACGGTCATCGGACTATCCGAACACGTGTGTACCCGGTACCACGTTCTTACCGATTTACAAGACATGGTTGGGTTCTAGCAAAGCATCGTGCCTACCCAATTCTCCAGAAATATTCTTTAAAGGAATATATAATCTTTATCAGGCATAGTATACATTGTATTGCGTATTACGATCCAGTATCGGATGTTACATGCTAGGCCTGGGGCTGGAATTGTGTCTGCCCCGTACGAAGCATATATCAGACACTGGCAACTAGTCTCTATAATTGGATAATCATGACCTAGTCATATTATCCCGATGACTGCAGTACTTAAGAGTACCAGTTCCGTATCCCTGCGTGATCATCATCTCCATATGATTGAAGTAATACTTCCATCTTGACATCATAACCAATACACTACAATTCTCAATATACCCAGAAGAGGCGTACACAGAACCTGTTAAAACCACGAACGACCAAAACCAAAGTATACTGATTGTCGCAAGTATTAGCGATGCAAGTCTCAGGTTAAGACCAAATACACCTACCCTGATTCGGATTCTCATAGACACATAGTCATACTACCAATGGGATTCCGAGGGGTCTATCCAGAGCGAAGCTGTTCCCGTACCATCGGTAAATAGAACCTCCTATTACACTTGCATGAGTATCCAATACCCAAATATATGAGAACTATTCTGTTAAGCTTCCATAACGCGCACAAGTATAATACTAGCATATTCCGCATTATCGATGTCCAATCTCGATAATACTACGACTATGGATATTTAATGATTAAACCTTTCGTGGATTAATACTATCTCATATCTTATTAATCCGGTACTAATCATATGGACTTTTATGATTTATATATCCAGGTAATCCAATTACAAATGATAAAAGATCAATTTCATTTGTCACATAGTTAATTTTGTACAAGAACACCATGTCCTTTCCAAAATAGTGATGCTATGGGTCATAATTGTCCAACATTAAGGAGGAAGCGATCCATTTTTGTCCAATAGAAGTGAATTTTCTCATGTCTAGAGAGAACTGTTTTGGTTGCCCAAATTTTATATTTTGCATTTTAAAATGTCCAAATTTGATAATTTGCCATAGAGATAGAGTAAAAGATATTCACATGTATAAGTTGTTTCTTGGTGTTTAATGTGTGGCTTCAGGGTTCATGAAGTGATGAGCAATTAAAGAATGCGTTTAATGGAATTTTAAGTTTGGAGAAATTTCCTCTGAGATTTATTTTATTGTCAAGGGCACGATTATTCGAGTTTATTCTCTTCACAGATATGTTAATACTTACATAGAGGAGAATAAGGATACAAGTTATAGTTACTTTGTGCAAGTATGTGTGGCAAAAAAAAAAAAAAGCGCTGGCGTGTCTTTGAGAGGTTGATGTTATTGATATTTTTTAGGAATTGTGGTGCCAATATGAACATAAATAGAAATTTTTCTGAAATATTTTCTTGATCAACATTGTGGAAGAAAATTATGTACTCAATAATAGTGATAGCCCTTGCAATTTAGTAATTAAGCATAAATTACTAGTCTTTATGGTTCTCGAGTTGTCCTTGTTTCTATTGGTGACATGACAATCTGGCTTTGCAGGCATATGATCAGCATTTAAATATGATTCTTGGGGATGTCGAAGAAGTTGTTACTATGGTGGAAATTGATGATGAAACTTATGAAGAGATTAAAATTCTTTTATTGAATTTTAATTTGTACTAGTATCTTCTATAGAAGATATAATGTTGGCTAGAAAGTAGAAACCATGTGTCAATACTGTTGAATCATCATGGTCTCACTGATTGCTGGAAGCTTGAGAAGGCCATGGCTTTTATCATTGTCCAAACACTTTTTTAAATTCAAGTATTATAAGATCTATGAAAGGAACAAATAAATTTGAAATGTTTCTGTGTTTTATGTGTTGAGAAATTTGTCTTGAAGTTAAAAATTGTGTAAATAAGGTCAGATGAAATAGAGGAGTTTCATATGTATACTTTCTCTAGGAAACGCTTTCCTAGCGCAGCCGAAACGGTATAGGCACACGGATCGGACTTGAAAATTTTTTCTGCCCTTCCCTTGAACTGGCCGAATGCTACTGCCACCACCACTGAAAATTTGCTTCAGTTTTAGAAAAAATTCCATCCCCGAAACAGCCACAGATAAGATGGAGGTTAGGGTTAGAATGAGAGGCTTAGGCAAAAAGAAAATTAAATCTTCTTTTTATACCTATGGTTATTTGTTTCCAAAACAAACAAAACCTTTCCCTCCCATCTGGTAAAAAAATCGGCCAAGGAATCAATTTTTATTTAATTTTTGTATCATCAAAATCAATTACCATATGGAAAAAGTTGTTACAAAAATAAAAGATTAATTCCTATTAAAAGATTTGTAAATTCCAAATAAAGTCCAAGGGTTTCCAAAGCCCAAAATTTGGAATTTACACAATTAACCTTTTACTTAATTATATCATATATAATTAAATGTCAAGTGTTTAATTATCATATAATTACAAAAACTATATATTAAACTTTTAACATATAGTTTCAAATGTGACAAAATAATATTATTAATCATATTAATAATATTTATACCTTTGTGAGTATATAATTGGACTATCCAATTATACTAAATCCGCTATAGTAGATCGAGCTAGCACGGGGACAAAATTGACCTACGGTTCCGAGCTCCAATAATCTCGAAATATTAATTAAGCTCTTAATTAAATATTTTGAATTATTAACTCCGGGTTATTCCACTAAAAACCAGAAGTTGCGCTCTCTTTTCCGCAGATGATATATTAAGTCGAACCAAGTCGGTGTCCATCGATATAATCACTACATATAGATTAACCATTCACGACTATCTCGTAATTAGAGCCGGTTCATAATGTCTGTTATACCCCTCTAATTATTTTTACCTTAAGTACCATTGATTCTCTAATGAACGATTTATTCATAACCATTATGAATTTTAATTTTTCTATTCGTAATAGAAAGACTTGAGCGCTCTAACCGTTCAAGTACCGAATCAACCCTTAAGAAAGATACTCGTCTACTTCTCGCAAGAAGGAGTGAACTCCATATCTATATAAAATGTTCCCAGCTACACAACAGACCATGCCCCCAAAGTACGTAGCTATTGGTCGGGACTGCTACACCAACCTCACCTTTGTAAATCAAAGGACATAGTCTGCCATGCAGGAGTTCGTAGTACACTCAGGATTAAGATCAATCCATATATGACCATCTAGTAGATCGAAATGACTTTATTTGTTTAACGGATATTATAAGAATGTCATTTCCATATGGGTCCAGTCCTATATGATCACATCATACAATGTGCCTCCATTCTCATGTCTCTACATGGACGATCCTGGATCAAGGTCGCCATACAAATATAGAATGGACCGCAGCTATAGATAAACCACAAACAAAGTACCCGCTTTGTTTGCTCTCTATGGACTATTTAAGATTACTAACTTCAGACTTAAATTCTCTTGTGTATGACACTCATACACTAAGTCTGAAGGTACATAAGTAATCTAGGGTATTCAAGATAATTTATAATATGCGAAAAGTAAACAAACATTTTGATAAATGAATAATGCATCATTTTATTTCAAAACACATAAAACCGTTTACTTTACATGTAGCTCTATGGCATACATCCCAACACTTTCTGGGTGATAAACTTATCAAACTTGTTTTGTTTTATTTCAGACTAAGAGGTGCACTGTTTCATTTCACTTTCTAAGAGGTGATGGAGTCATCCCAGTTTCTCCTCCACTGAGGACAGCTTAAATTAAATAACATGTTGCGCACACAATGAACAAACCACCAACTTTACATTCAATGCTCTGCTTCCCTCACTGTTTTACCTTTACTTTTTAATATCACAATCGTGATGTAGCAGACTTTGAATTTGTATTAGCGTTGGAATCTTGCCAATGAAAATCTTTTAGGTCAGCTTTCGTTATAGTTTATGAATTATGAACATGGTTTTCCTCAAGTTAAGTATCAACAGTATGTTCAATCTGTAGTCCATTTTGCCCCAAACTGTGACTCAACTTGATGCATCAGATTTGATGGATTGTTTCAAGTAGGAATGTTAAAAAAAATCCTGAATTCCTATTGACATTCGAGATTTAATACCATTTAAAAGGCAGTTATTGGGGATAATTCACTAAGATATGCACTTCTCGGTGAGTAGGGATTCTTTTGCTCACCCTGCCAAGGTTGACCAATGATGAGATTATTTTATATTACTTGACGAATCAGCTTGAAGTCATGACTCATGATTGAGAAACGTAATGTCACATCCTCAGAAAATCTGGGTATGCAACCGGCAAGAGACAGCGTTGTCATCTCTTTGAGTCGCATTACGTGTACATACATGACGGGTTGTGGCTAATATTATGCTGACTGACTTATATTCATGTGTGGCTGTCATATAATGAACATGAACTGAATACATATCATGATCACATATATGCATGCCTAAGTTAACTTGTTGACCGTGAAACATACATACATGCAAACATGGCGATCATACATAACATGCATACGTGACTAAACCTGACAGGCTTGCTAAAAATTTCGACATGGTATATCCTAAATATCATGCAACATGAACAATGTCCAGTACTATGAGGAGATATGTCTATGCAATTCATACATTACAACTCAACCCAACATGCAAAACGACCTCAGGCCGATAATAAAATCTAAATTGACATAAACATGCAATCTAATCACAACATGACTTAGACATACATAACATGATTATATATATATGTATACATAACTCGGCCTCATTGCCTAACTTGATAAGAATGCAAAACTGTTGGGCCCTGACTCTGTGAACTTGATCACCATGATATTAATGACTGTTGTTGGATCTCATCTTCTCTAAAGCTTATTTTCCACATACGTGAACGTGAAAATCCTGCACTGAAAATGAGAGGAGTAAGTCGTGCGAATAAATTAATGAGTGAACATAAAAATGTAAATTAACGTATAACTATATACGCGATTAGCTGAAAAGATACATCAAACCTGAATCGTGAAACGCAATGTAATTTATGCATGATACGTGAAACTGTATTATGATTTGAGAACTTGTAACACTACTAAATACTGAAACATGATAACATAGAAGTGACATAAAACACGAAACATGTCATGACTTTGACCGTGACTTATTCTATTTGTGAAGCTGAAAACTATAGCCTGACTTGAAATCTGTAATTGTCATGAACTGTAAAACGGGACTGAAAACATGACTGAATGCTTTAACATGTCCATTACTGTAAACATGAAAATGTGATCGTACACTGAAAAACCATAAACGTGAACTTGAAAACATAAACTCTGGAAAACGTAACTTGAACTGAAAACATGAACACGATCTAAACTTGTATACATGAACTAAATGTTGGACAATTATGACCCATAGAATCACTATTTGTAAAAGACATGGTGTTTTTGTACAAATTAACTATGTGACAAAGGAAATTGCTCTTTTATCATTTTGTAATTGGATTACTTGGATATATAATTGATAAAAGTCCATATGATTAGTACCGGATTAATAAGATATGAGACAGTATTAATCCACAAACGGTTTGATCATTAAATATCCCTAGTCGTAGTATTATCGAGACTGGACATCGATAATGCGGAATAGACTAGTATTACACTTGTGCGCGTTATGGAAGCTTAAAGGCATAGTTCTCATATATTTAAGTATTGGATACTTATGCAAGTGTGATAAGAGGTTCTGTTAGCCGTTCCGGGAACAGCTTCGCTCTGGATAGACCCCTCGGAATTCCATTGGTAGTATGACTATGTGTCTATGGGAATCCGAATCAGGGTATGTATATGTGGTCTTAACCTAATACTTGCATCGCTAATACTTGCGACAATCAGTACGCTTTGGTTTTGGTCGTCTGGAGCTTTAACAGGTTCTGTGTACGCCTCTTCTGGGTTTACTGAGAATCGTAGTGTATTGGGTATGATGTCAAGATGGAAGTATCACTTCATTCATATGGAGATGATGATCACGCATGATACAGAACTAGTACTCTTAAATGCTGCAGCTATCGGGATAGTATAACTAGGTCATGATTATCCGATTACAGAGACTAGTTGTTGATGATCTGATATATGCTTCGTACAGGGCAGACACAATTCCAGCCCTAGGCCTAGCATGTGACATCCGATACTGGATCGTATTACGCAATACATTGTATACTACGCCTGATACAGATTATATATTATTTGTTGAATATTTCTGGAGAATTGGGTAGGCACGGTGCTTTGCTAGAAGCCAACCATGTCTTGTAAATCGGTGAGAACGTGGTACGGGGTACGCACGTGTCGGATAGTCCGAAAACCGTATTTACTGCCAACATATCCATGGATCTCTTGGGTCACTCCCCAAAGATTCACCAATGACATTTGACTCGAACAGAATTAATCTGGGATTAATTATGAGAGAGAAAATTAATCTGTGATTAATTCGTCTAGAAGAGAGAACGGGATTAATGTGGAATTAATCGACAAAGTAAATTTAATAGTTAAATTGGATTTTACTATTTATTTTATTTAATTGGGCTAAAATAATATATCGGATATATTAATTGAAATTGGATTTCAATACGGAATTAAAATTGGATTTTAATTAAAGCGAACGAATTAATTTAGAATTAATTCGTAAGCGACTTTCGTAATAATTTTGTTAGACGTTATTATTTAATTAAATTGGATTTAATTAAGTCGCGACGAAAAATTCATTTAATCGGATTAAACGAATCCGGGCCCAGAGTGTGTTGTGTAAGCCAACTTAAATTTGGAATTTAAAATTAGGTGGGACCCACAACTCACATCACTTGTCAAATTGTGATGGTGGTAGTTGGCAATAGTGATTGGATCTTTTAAAACACACAACACAAAAAGTCAAGGGAACTATTCACTCTCTCCTTTTTTTTCCTCTCATGGCCGATTATGCTTCTCTTTGGAAGGGAATTTTTTCTTTCAAAAATTGTCCTTGCTAGCACTTTGGGAGTCAAAGAAAGGTGATAGGGAAACTCACCCGAGAGTTTTGAACTCAACACCTTGGAGCTTCCACATTCAAAGAAAGTTTTTGAATTTCTCATCCGATCAAAGTGAGTATTTCCGCAACTCCATTTGATTTATTCACACATATCATGTTTAGAGACCTTGGGCATGTGTATAACACTATCACTAAAATCATAATCGTAGACTGAAATCTGTAACATACTTGTAAACTTGTTTTCTTTAAAACTCAAACCAGTATCGTAACCTGAGGGCGTGAAACCTATTTAGCGGGACCTAGCACCGCATAAGCAGGGAAACATGAGCCTATGGGGGTGATCAATGCCCCATGAGGCAACGTGAGCATACTCAGGATGATAAACAAGAGGGGACGACACTCCACTGGTGGTTTGAAAATATTTTATACTTGAACTTGTGAAACATTTATTGAAAAACTTAAACTGTAAATCATGAAATGTCTTGAATTTAAAACATAACATGTAAACTGATAAACATGAAAATTGAAAAATTAAGCTGAAACTTGTATTCATGAAAACGTAAATTGTGGACATGTGTGACACGTAAACTGAAATCATGAACTGTAAACATGAAACGTAAACTCAAAATATGTAAACATGATACATGAAAACGTAACATGAAAACTGAAAACATATCTAAAAACATATATCATGAACTGAAATACATAAACAAGACATGTAAATTTAAAAACATAAGCTGGGAACTACACATGTGGAAAATATGGACTGACATGTACTGACTTATGCATACAAGTTCGTACGGGACCCATTACCTATTTTAGAATAGGTATGGATATGCGTCGTCCGAACAGAAACCTAACCACTACTTCTACATGGAACTCACAACTGAAAACATGAATATTAAGTATGCTTGTGAATGCCATGATACGTGTATTGCGTGTATACATGAAAACGATACTGACGTGATAACTGAGCGGTTAATACTACGTGACATGCTTGTGACATTACATGCTCGTGCCCTGCTAAAGGGACATTTCAACGTAGTCGATTCTGTTACTTGAAATGCCTAAAACATACTCGACAGCCAAAATCCCCAATTCGGCCAACATGCGCAGCAACTACAATCTGCCTCAGCTAAGCATGATTGCTACTCCCTAATTCATAGATTTCATAATATGCTAAAACCCCCAAATCCTAGCGTTTCTTCAATCCATAACATGTAATGCATTTCGACTTAGATCATGCACACATCATGTTAATAACAATCTATCTAAGCATAATTATCAACTTAGTCATGCAAAATAACGAAAATCAAACATGGGTCATGCATGAGTTTCGAAAATCCATGACCAAATGCAAAATAAATGATGAAATGGAGATTAGGAAGCTTACTTGACTCACTTGATGCTTGGGAATGCATGAGATCTCAAGCTTTTGGCTTGATTTGGGAAGCTTAAATGGAAGGGGATGAAGATCGTGAGAGAGGAAGAGAAAATGAAGGAAAAATCTAAAGGGACCTATTTATAGTTGGCTAAAAAAAAGAAATTTATATCTAAAAATT
The DNA here is from genome assembly GCA_019454045.1 of Zanthoxylum bungeanum. NCBI lineage: Eukaryota > Viridiplantae > Streptophyta > Magnoliopsida > Sapindales > Rutaceae > Zanthoxylum > Zanthoxylum bungeanum. The sequence continues at coordinate 132,000 of SKCR01012914.1, forward strand.
ACATCCACGTTCGAACGCCGACCATCTGGAAGGTTGCGTTCAAACGATCTGAAGAATGCCACTCGAAAGAAAACTCTCTGGAAAATTTCGTTCCAATAAACTGAAGAGCTCATCACAAACACGAACACTGACTTGCGATCAACCACCGTGACGAACACATCACAAATAAAGAACAATCGGATATGGATTGAAAATGATATTTCGTGTCGAATCCCAACTTTTTACCTAAAAAATATCAATTTACATTTAGGATTTGAAATGATTTTTCATTCTGAATCCATAATCGAAATGGGACCGAAATTTGTCAATCCCGATCCATCCCTATTGATTGCCATGTGCAATATCAAACATCCCCTACAGAGACTGTAGGGTGTTGAAGTAATTGTTGCTCTTAGAGTTTCACTTCGTTTTGACAAATATTTGTGCCTGTAACCATTATATGAGAAGTTCTTTCAACAGATGATGCTTTGTGATTCAGTGTGATGATTGAAATGGAAGTAAAAACCATTCTAAGTGTTCTGTATGAAGAATAATAATCTGAACCCACGGCCACAAACAAAGAAGGGCATTTTCATAGCAAAATATGGCATGAACAGTATTAACAGTGTCAACTGTCCAGACCGAAGGGGGAAATAAATATTTCTCAATAAGGATTTACAAAGAAAATATATAGATATTGTTCAATAAATGTATAAACAAAAATACAACCAACTGCATACGCATGGGAGAAGCGAGTAGATAAAAATATGGTTACTGACTAATATCTACGCCTATGCCGTGTGAAACTAGGAGATCCAGTTGGTTGTGCATTTCTGTAGTTTCTGCTGGGAGAGTCCATGCCGGGGTAATTTTTGCCGGAGGGATCCATTGAACCTCTGAAGCCAGAAGCAACTTTAGCTGATTCTGGTGCAGATTCCAATGGAATCGACTCCACGAAGCATGCTGTATTGATACGAGTCCTCTCAAGCTCTGCTTGAAGCAACTCAGAGCTATACTGCTGTGCAAGAGCCTGCAGCATATCCAACAATAGTCAGATAGCATACTTGAAGTTGGAACTTGAAACACAAAATATAGTGATACGGTGGCAACTTGCAACACAAAAGTCAAGAACAATGTTGTTAAAGACGCAAGACGAAGGGCCCTAGGACCTAGGCACGCGCCTGATGAAGATGAGGCGCAAATTGCAAAAAGAAATATATAAGTATCCAATCAACTAAAATAAAGAGAAATTACAATAATACAAATATTGATAATTTAAATTAATATGTTTGTCGAAATTTAAAGCTCAGCTCAAAACCTATATTTATTTATAAAAAAAAGTTATACAACTTGATTTCGGGTTAGGTGGGTCAACTCGGGGTAGGGATATTCTCACATATTTTTATGAGACGCATTTAGGCGCATCTCAAAAGCGAGCGCCTTTGTGCCTAAGCGCGCGCCTGATGAAGGTCGCTTGGCCAGACCCTTCACAGGGCGCAGTGGTCTGAGCGTGAACCTGTGGCACGTCTAGGTATGCCTTTGACATCTATGGTCAAGACCAACAATTCATGATGAAAAGTCAGCTTGTAATATTCACAATGGCAAAAGTAATGGGTATATATCACATTAGGATGATGGTTCTTACAATCAGATCATCGGGTGACATGGTCATTCCTTGCTGCCTTTCATCTGCGAGTGCATCTTCACTTCCACGAGTTGGCCGCCGATGATGACCCGGATTCTCTACAGCCTCAGAGACACTTACTGTAGCCTTTTCCAATAGCACCCCTTGCAGATTTTTCAAAGACTCCCTCGCACCTTTCATGAAATATGGATTCAATATGGTCTCGAAATAGTCAAGCTGCAGAAGAGAAGTTGGGAAAAAAAATCAACCAAGTCAATCACAGTGCAGAAGAACCTATACAGCAGAAATATGGAATAACCTGACTCAACCTTCTTTCATCTAGATATCACTTTTCTTTCTTAAGTGCACAATCAGCTAGGATGTCTCATAAGTAAAATGGAAGACACAAATTCTACAATAACTTTCCGTTATTGTAAAGCCATGAGTAACAAAAGGTTGAAGGATTTTCAAGAATCTCAAAAGTTGGATGCAAGAACTCTTTAGAGAGGAAATTAGAGAATCATATACTACCTCGAGCATGAGCTGGCAGAAACCGTTTGCATCAAGTGACTTGAGATGATTGGATTGGTTTTCATCAAACAGGCTAAGAAAAGTATCAATCAGGCCTTCCACAAGAATGCTGAGTGTCTTGTCCACGAGGGGCTTAGCTCCTGCAAAGACCTGCAATGAGAGAGACATGATTCAATCAGAGCTAAAAAGACTTACATTACAAGAGCTAAGAAAGCTGTGTATACAACCCAGAAGATAAAAGGTGAAGTACCTCGGCGTGTACGGCTACTAGAGTGTGCAATAACTCCACAGCTACATTACGCACACCCTACACATACCAGAATTTCATAACTTCTTGAGTAAAAAGCTTTTGTCAAAGTAGTTTCAGAAAGAAAAATTAACCACGCAAGAAATCACTAGTCCCTCACTTTGACTGCTGATGCTGCTCCCAATTGAACACCAGAATCCAACAAAAATGTAGTGGCTGCATTTCTGATCAAGTTTGCCTGTGCACAAAGGTGTAAAATTGCTCATGTAATGAGCCAAAATAGAAAAAATAACAGCTTGTCCTTGAGCAAGATAAAAAGGCAAGCGTCCTTATTGTCCACCATCTAATCTCAAGTCCAGTTATACCTTTGCAAAAGTGTACTGCTCAAGGACCTTCTCTTCAAGTCCTGAAAAACACAAGGCTAGATCTTGTATATCACTATCAGTGCCCTCTTGATCCTTTTCCCTACAATACAGCAAGGTAATAATAATGGAATTTACGATAGATACACACTGTACATCCATAAATAATGAAGTATAGTACAACCAGTCAGTGACTTTGACAATGACAACGGTTGTAAATAGTGTCTTTTATATATTAAATAACTAACAAGTATAAAAGAGCATAGGCTCAGATATGTGAATTAATAACTCTTAAATTAGAGAACATGAGCTATAACAAAGGTCAGACAGCACAACTATCTAATCTGAAGTATAGAAATAAGTACACAAGACATGCATTTTGAAAGGGGCAAAACTCATTATCCTAACAAGTAATGGAAGGAAACATCAAACAAATAAAATATATACAAAAACATTAACAAGCTGCCCAGTATGCAAACTAGGGGTGGCAACTTCAGGTACAGGCTGGGTTAGAGAATTCCAGATCGGGATTTGGAAACTTCGGGTTATGGGATATAGTTCCCCATTGGTCCTAAAGTAGTTCCTATTTCCCGTCTCGTCCCGAACATCGAGAATTGGGCAAAAAGACAGGGTGTTTCCAGTTTTCCAATTCCCGAAGTTGGGAACTTCTGGAATCGCTGCAAATGATTCCAGCAATGCCCTCAAAATTTGAACTATACAAAATTTCATTTCGCAAGTTAGAACGAAGGGCAAAGAAGTCCTTGGGGAATAAAAAGGATTGGCTACAAAGGATAAAGAATCATAGTGGTGGAGAGAAGAGGTACAACACAAGATCAGAGCTAAGAGAGCTTGTTTCAAAGCTTTGCATGAATGTAGAAATGATAATAATTTGGAAAATTATAAATTGTCGAAACATGAAGCGAAAAAAGCAGTGAACAAGGCGAAAACAACATTATATGAAGACTTTTATAAGAGGTGAAGGCGAGGAAAATATATACAAGCTGGCAAAAACAAGAGAAAAGAAAACTCAAAATTTAGACCGAGTGAAGTGCATCAGAATGAGGCACAAAATATAATAGTTACCGGTGCAGATTTTAAAGAAAGATGGAGAAGGTACTTTTATCAACTATTTAATGTTGAAAATAAGATGGATATAGATCTTCGGGAGATAAAATGCTCAGATAAAAATCGAAATTATGCATTTTATCGAAGAATTCAACGATCCCAGGTAAAAGATACATTAACAAAGATAAAGAACGAGAAAGTAGTTGGGCCAGATGCAATCCCAATTATAAATTGTCGAAACATGAAGCGAAAAAAGCAATGAACAAGGCGAAAACAACATTATATGAAAACTTTTATAAGAGGTTGGGTACCAAAGAAGGCGAGGAAAATATATACAAGCTGGCAAAAACAAGAGAAAAGAAAACTTAAAATTTAGACCGAGTGAAGTGCATCAAGAATGAGGCACAAAATATAATAGTTACCGGTGCAGATTTTAAAGAAAGATGGAGAAGGTACTTTTATCAACTATTTAATGTTGGAAATAAGATGGATAAAGATCTTAGGGAGATAAGATGCTCATAAGAAAATCGAAGTTATGCATTTTATCGAAGAATTCAACGATCCCAGGTAAAAGATGCATTAACAAAGATAAAGAACGAGAAAATAGTTGGCCCAGATGCAATCCCAATAGAATTGTGGAAATGTATAGGAGAATGAATAACTTGTCTAACTAAGTTATTCAATGTTATCTTGAGAACCAAAAAATACCAGAGGAATGGAGGAAGAGTATTTTGGTGTCTATTTATGATAATAAGGGAGATATACAAAATTGCGCCAATTACAGAGATATAAAGCCAATGACACACACAATGAAATTGTGGAAAAGAATAATTGAGAGCAGGTTAAGACAAGAAACAAGTATATCTGAGAACCAATTTGGGTTCATGCCAAAAAGATCGACTATAGAAGCAATACACTTGCTAAGGGGCTTGATGGAATATTATCCAAGTAGGGCGAAAGACCTTCATATGGTATTTATAGATCTAGAAAAAGCATATGATAGAGTACCAAGGGCAAGAGAAATTTTTTGGAGGGTACTAGAAAAGAAATGAGAGTGTATTGCTTATATTCAAGTCATTAAAGATATGTATGAAGGCGCAATGACTTGTGTTAGGACTCAAGGAGAAGTAATAAGGCACTTTCCAATTACCATAGGCTTATACCAAGGTTCTGCATTGAGCCCATAACTTTTTCACTTAGTGATGGCTGTAATTACTAAGGATATCTAAAATGCGGTGTCATGGTGTATGCTATTTGCGGATCATATAGTATTGGTGCATGAGTCTAAAGAATGTGAAAAGGTTAAACTTGAGATGTGGAGAAAAACCTTAGAAGCTAAAGGTCTCCGACTAAGTAGGTTAAAACTGAACACATGGTGTGTGAGTTTAACAAATGTCGTGGAGGTATTGCAACAAAAATAAGAATTGGTGACCAATCAATCTAAAGTACCGAGTGTTTTAAGTACCTTGGGTCCATCCTTCAAAAAGATGGAGAAGTCGATCGAGATGTTACACATAAAATTCAATCGGGGTGGAGGAAATGGAAATGTGCGTCTGGGTTTTATGTGATCGCAAC
>SKCR01012915.1:0-110484 GCA_019454045.1 Zanthoxylum bungeanum
CCTTCAGGAGAGTTGACAAATAAACCTGCGGCTAAATCCCAAGAAATGTGTGTTTGGTTGGGGGTGAAATCAGGAAAGTTGCTGGGACATACAACGGGAATGGGAGGAATAGAGGTAGACTCTGAAAAGACAAAGAAATCACAGAATGCCAGTCACCGAAGACTGAGAAGGAAGTCAGAGCATTCTGGGAAGAATTCAGTACATCAATCGGTTCATCGCCAAGTTGACGTCAGTATGTGAGCCTATCTTCAAAACTGTGAGAAAAGATCAGCTATAAGGAACGGTAAGTTAAAATAACGGTAAAATGGAGTTATGAGCCTGTGAGAATGTAAACAGCCTTCGACAAGATCAAAGAGTACTTGGTAAAGCCTCATGTATTTGAAAACCTCAAAACCGGGCAGACCTTTGATATTGTACTTGGCCATAGAATCAGAAGCACGGGGGCAATGATGGTACAGGCAGATAGACAGGGGTAGAACATGCAGTCTATTATCTTAGTAAGAAGATTCTCTCATATGAAGCTCGTTATCAAGAAGTAGAGAAGATCTGTCTCGCAGTGGTATAAGCTTCCAGAAAATTGCGGCAATATTCCAGTCTTACAAGATCCAGGTAGTGGCAAAGGAGAATCCTCTGAAATATCTGCATTCAGTGCCTTCTCTAGTGAGGAAATTGGACAGATGGTTAGTATTGCTGACAAAGTTTGACATTGAGTATCTCACCACCAAAGTGGTCAAATGGCGAGCAGTATCAGAGTTTCTGGCATTGCAACCTGTTAAAGGGGATCAGTATAAGTTTGAATTTCCAGATGAAGAGATCCAAGCAATAACAGTTCAGAGATGGAAAATGTATTTTGACGGAGCAGTGAATTACAAGGGAGCCGGAATTGGGATTGTGATAGTGACCCCCGAAGGAGAGACCTTGCCTTTGGCCAAAAGGTTGACATTCAGAGTAACAAACAACATGGCCGACTATGAAGCATGTGATTTTGGTTTGACTGCATTGATAGCCTTGAAGGCCGAGAGTGTGGAAGTCTACAGAGATTCTATGTTGGTAGTCCAGCAGATGCGAGGAGAATGGGAATTGAAAGAAGAACAATTGAAACCTTACCTTTTTTACCTCAGAAAGTTGGCACAGGTTATCCCCGATTGTAAGTTTCAACACTTGCCAAGAGAGGAGAATCATATGGCAGATGCATTGGCTACACTTGCAGCGACTTGGGAAAATCCAGAAAAGTTAGTGATGAGATCGTTGATACTGACAACAGCAGGAATACCTGTTTATGAGATAGAGAGAATCTTGGAAATAGAGGTCGATGACGGTAAATCTTGGTATCATGACATTCAGAGGTATCTGGAACATGGGGAACTCCCAGAGGGAGCAGGCAGAAAAGACAGAATAGCTATTCAAAATTTAGCTTCCCAGTATGTGATTTTGAAAGGGGAACTATACAAGAGGCAAGCAAACAGTATTCAGTTGAAGTGTTTGAGAAAAAAAGAAGCTCAGCAGGTAATGGAAGAAATACACGTGGGGGTATGTGGTCCGCACATGAATGGGTTGAATCTGTCCCGCAAGATAGTGAGACAAGGTTTTTACTGGTCGACCATGGAGACAGACTGTGCGAAGATGGTAAAGCATTGTCATGATTGTCAAGCACACGGTAATTTTAATCATTTGCCGCACACAGAGTTGCACGAGTTGTCAAAGCCGTGGCCTTTCTCAGCATGTGGAATTGATATGATTGGAGAGATTCGACCAAATGCATCGAATGTGCATCGCTTTATAGTAGTGGCAGTAGACTACTTCTCGAAATGGGTGGAAGCCGAATCATTCCGCAATGTTACAGCAAAGCAGATGGAAAAGTTTATAGCTCGAAATCTCATTTATCGGTACGGTATGCCGCACAATGTAGTGACAGATGACAGAGTTCAATTTCAAGGAGACACAAAGGCAATGCTACATAAATATGGGATAGGCCATCACAAGTCATCACCGTATAGGCCGCAGGAAAATGGAGCAGTTAAGGCAGCCAACAAGACAATAAAGATGATTTTAGCCAAGATGACAGAAAACTTCAGAGGTTGGGCCGACAAACTACCGTATGCTTTGTGGGGGTACAGAACATCAGTGAGAACAACAACATGGGCCACACCTTACTCTCTAGTCTACGGAATGGAAGCAGTATTGCCAGTGGAAGTATAAATACAGTCTATGAGGGTATTAGCAGAGGCAAAGTTACCAGAACAAGAATGGGCCGCACAGAGGTTTGATCTGTTAGCACTGCTGGATGAGAAGAGAACGGAGGCTTTGTATCACATGCAGTTGTATCAGAAGAGACTAGCCCGAGCATTCAACAAGAAAGTACATCCCACCAAGATCAGAAAGGGTGATTTGGTACTTAAGTAGTCAAGGCAGTCGACGACAGATCCGAGAGGAAAGTTCAGACCTAACTGGGAATGACCTTACATAGTGCAGAAAGTAATGGGAAATGGAGCAGTGAGACTGTCAGACTTGGAAGGGAATGAGTTCACCGAGCCGATCAACATAGACAGATTGAAGCAGTACTTTGCCTAAGAGAGAAAAGACTGAGCAGTCATCAAGAGGTTGACAGAAGACCTAACCCAATGGAGTAAGAAAATCATGCATGCATGCATACACGTAACATACCTTGCATTCTCTTCGTGTTTGTTTTGTTTTGTGTTCGCAGATTCGAAGAAGAAAAGAGAAATCGGCAGAGATGAGCCAATCAAAAGCAACGTCAGCGCAATTTTAGTTTTGGGGATGAGTCATAGGGGACGAGGCCCACATCAGCAGTTTCGGGGATGCGTCCCAGGGTTATAGCCCACGTCATCAGCAATTTCAGGGATGCGTCCCAAGGTCGTGACCCATATTGGCAACGTTATCGGGATGCATCCCAGGGTCGAGGCCCCCGTTGTCGGGTTCAGTTATCGGGATGCGTCCCAGGGTCATTGGCCCCCTGCATCGTTAGTTTTGGGGTGCATCCTAGGGTCGAGGCCCATATTTTATCAGCGGTATTGGGATGCGTCCTAGGGTCGAGGCCCCCGTTGTCGGTTGCAGCTATTGGGATGCGTCCCATGATCGAGGTCCACTGCAGCATCAACTCAGTTCGAGGCAGCTGACGAGCCAGGTAAGTGAAAATACATTACATAACTTTGATAGGATTGTTCAAAGTCACACACTGCACATGTCCCATCAAAGTGGGGGTGACTGTAGGCACTGTATTTTTGCATGTGAGTACCTATGATGAGTCTCATTTGGAGAAACTACCTTTTAAGTCGAGGAAGTGGCAGGAAACGGTCGTCGGAAGGGAATCAATATTTCGCTAGATTTTTATTCGCTTGTTGAGCTCCAGGATCACTCTTTGGACCTCCGTTTTAAAGCACCTTTAGCCTAAAAAACCTGCAAATCATTTAACCTTGGCCCAAACCCACTCACCAAGCCAACACAACACCTAACCCACCAAGACAAGCCCACACGCCCACCACCTTGGCCCACACGCCCAAGGCCCTTAAAATACAACCAAATTAATTAAATCATATACCTAATTAAGTAAAATATTAATTAAATCATATACCAAATTAAATAAAACATTAAATAAAATCATGCCTAATTAAAATCAATCAACCAATTATATTCCCAATCAAGAATATTTTTATTCCTAATTAAAAATATTGTATTCCTAACTTAACAAAAATCATGCCTAAACAATACAAATTAAATATACTAACTTCCTAATTTGAACTAATTTTGTCCCCCTTCAATCTTTGGTTTTCCTTGTTTGAAACTAAATCATATCCTAATTAAATGCACAAATGCCTTCCTTGTCAAGCAAGGACTCACCCATCCCCTTTGTCTATAAAAGAAACACATTGCCAAGACACATCCTCTCCACTCTCACTCTGTCACACGCATATTCAAAAAATAACAAGCAAAGAATTTTTCTCTTCTTCTCCTCTCCATTGCCGAACATATCACTCAAAAAATCTCATTCCATAGCCAAAAAATCACAGCCCCTAAACACCATACAACCACCGAAAATCACACCCCATAAACACCATACAACCACCGAAACTTACAGCCCCTAAACACCTTACATTACATTACAAATCACAGCCCCTAAACACCATACAACCACCGAAAAATAGCAGTCCATATACCCTGCAATTACCGAAAATACATTCAAAAAAATAGTGAGCAAAAAACGAACAAACAGCAGCCTTTTCAACCACAAAATAACAGCCCCTAAATCCCCAAAATATTGAGTACAACACGCAAAAATAGCATCCCTTTAACCGTAAAAACAACAGCCCTTCAACCGCAAAAATAATAGCCTAAAACCAAAGAAAACAGTAGCCTAAACACCAAAAATAGTGGCCAAAATACAGCAGCAAAACAACAGCAAAACAACAGAGAAACGAAGTCAAAACAGTAGCTTGAGCAGCGAAACAGCGAGGAAAAATGCAAACCAGTGAACCAGAAAAGTTACGGAGCTTTCACCCTTCCGATCACCGTGAAACGCGAGTCCGAGAGTCGACGAAAAAGGTTAGACCTGAGGGTATTTTTTCACATCCGTTTTCAGTTGTATTTTTATTATTTATTGAGTTTCGTTTGCATGATTATTGTGGAGTGAAACATGTTGCGGCCCTTGAATAGATAGAAAATGCATGAATTATAAAATGATGTATATTGTGGCTCTTGAATAAAATGAAAAATGTGTCGCCTCTCGTGGTACATAGGATGGAAACCCGGACATAAATTTCATAGCTGATTCCGAATGGACGGTAGTATGATCTGTACTCGGGATACAACTCCACGTACCACTTGAGTAAACGGCGCATATTTCATTTTATGTTGTTTTAATTTGTTTATTATTCGCTACTTGATTTCCGCATGTTATTGGTTTATGTAATGATGTGATAAAGCGCATGGGCTTAGTAAGTAGGATTAAAGGTCCTCTAAGTCAAGAGGTTAAAAGCCTTTACCACGATGCTTTGCCGCGCCATCTAATATATTCGATTGGATGTGAGATATGTTCAATCAGATACACGAAGTCTGATATCGTTGTCTTTTTATATATGTATTGTGTTGTTTGCGCATGGGCTTAGTAAGTGCGATTAAAGGTCCTCTATTTTGAGAGGTTAAAATCCTTTACCACGATGCTTTGCCGCGCAGGATGATGTATATTCGGTTGAATGTGAGATATGTTCAATCAGATATACGAAGTCTGATATTGTTGTCTTTATTTCTTATATGCATCGTGTTATTAGCGTATGGGCTTAGTAAGTGCGATTAAAGGTCATTTATTTTTAGAGGTTAAAATCATTTACCACGATGCTTTACCGCGCCGGATAATTTTTATTCGATTGGATGTGAGATATGTTCAATCAGATACACGAAGTCCGATATCATTGTCTTCACTTTTTTATATATGTATTGTGTTGTTTGCGCATGGGCTTAGTAAGTGGGATTAAAGGTCCTGTAAGTCAAGGGGTTAAAAACCTTTACCACGATGCTTTGCCGCACCGGATAATGTTTATTCTATTGAATGTGAGATATGTTCAATCGGATACATGAAGTCTGATACCGTGGTCTTTAATTTGTATATGCATTGTGTTATTTGCGCATGGGCTTGATAAGTTGGATTAAATGTCCTATATATCATGGGGTTAAAAGCCTTTACCACGATGTCTTGCCGCGCTTCTTACTATGTCATTTATCCTTTTGCACATCGTTGCTTTGTTTACGCATGCATTACGAAGTTACATATAGTTATCTTTATCTTTGTAAGCATTGTAATGAAAAGTCCATGGGCTTATTATGTTGGACTAAAAGGTTCTCCATTTGGGGGAAGAAAAGCCTAAAAGGCTACCTTTACCATGATATTTGCCGCGTCTTTCATCTATTGATTGCATCATCTATCTTTGTCTTGGCTCGATCTATTATCATTTGTGTTCCCATGTTATGATAGCATTTGGGCATTATTTCTCATGGTATATATGATGGAAACTCAGACATAAATTTCATAGCCGATTTCGAAAGGACGTAGTATGATCTGTACTCGGAATACAATTCCACGTACCACTTGGAAAAATGCCCACGTGTGTGTTTGTGTCAATATTAGTTATCTTCTTTTGCATCATATCATAGCATGTTTACTTTAATGCTTAATCGCCTCCTTAATTGTCTTTTTTTGCATTATGTACCTAGTTGACTCTCTTATTTACGCATGAATATGTAATGGCTATTTGTTTATGTTTCCGCATGTATAAGTATGGTATGTTTATGAAATTACATGTTCGCCATTATATGATTCGCTTTTATGTGCGCTTGTGTGATTAGTGTGCGCTTGCGCTTTCATGATACAATATTCTTATGAAGTTGTGTGTTTGTCGTTACTTTGATTCACTCTCGAGCATGCAGACTTAGATGTAAGATGTATGCAAATTTAGGTGTAAGTTTTATTTTCGTTCATATGAACTTAGAAGCATAATACTCTTGGAAATATGTGTTACTTAGGCTTGACTAAATTATTGCACTCATTACAAGTGACATAAGTAAGGGACCATTCCGAACCCAACGGTTTGAGGTCTTCCCTTGCGAGGGGTGAGTGCGGCCTTAAATATCATTTTCCCGATTCACACCGGGTGGCGACTCTATTATTCTCCGATTTAGCCCCCCGCGGGCTACTCCGTACTCCCAACTAGGCCGCGAGCCAAGAACAGCATGCGTCGCCCAGTTTCTGTGTCCCATAGTCTGGCGACTCCACTGGGGATAGAGAATCGGCCCCGAAATAATGTCTTGTAATATTATGATTTGTGCTTTAATTAATTATTTTTACTGTGGGTTAAAAGGGGTTTAATCAAAGGCATATTGTTTAAGCTGGGTAATAGTTTGGTGTCTTCCTTCATTCACTACCTTTATATAAGGAAATGCTGTGAAGGAACCTAGATAATCATTTACTTGTAGCCTATTGTGATGAACTAATTTGGAGGACCCGTTGTTTATTCTGTCACCAAGCGATAAGAGCCTAAGAGGCTAGGGTACTTAAGAGAGTCTCGCTTCACCCTCCCTCTGGGGAATCTACAACGGGAAATCCATCTGACAGTCAGTCACACACCATAACTTTTTGGCACGTACTGTAAGGTATCAATCCAGTGACCATCACCTGGATTGGCCTGATTGTGACTCCATATTCTCAAAGCATATGAGACACCAGGTCACGTATATATCAAAACGTACGAACACTGAGAGAGTGTCAGCAGCTTTCTAGATCTATCCCAGTAGATCTTTATTCCTAGAATAAAGCCTGCTTCTCCTAGGTATTCCATGGAGAATTTTAATGAAAGCCAAGCTTTCACCGATTTTAGTATGAGAATATTATTGCTAAGAAGCAATACATCATCAACTTATAGGATTTTCATTGTCAGTGCGCTCCCACTAACCTTCTTATATACACAAGAATAATCTTTGTTTTGAATTAAATCATATACCATTATGATCTCATCAAAATGTTGATTCCAAGAACGCAATGCTTGCTTCAATCCATAAATGGACCGATTTAACTTGCAAACCTTGTTTGCATATTTTGGCATGAAAAAACTGTCAGGATGTTGCATACAAACATCCTCCAAAAGGTTTCCATTAAGGAAAGCGATTTTGGCGTCCAACTATCATATTTTTTAAACGAAATATGCAGTTATAGTAAGCATTATCTGAATGGATTTAATCATGGAAACATGTGAAAGAGTTTCATCGTAGTCGACACTATGTCGTTGACGATACCCTTTCTGTATAAGTCTGGCTATGTACATATATATGTTGCCATCCATGTATGTCTTCCTTGAAGACTTATATAGTACCAATAGGCACAATGCCTTCTGGTACATCAACCAATGTCCAAACTTGGTTGGTATACATGGAATCCATTTCGGACTTCATGGCACTTTGCCATAAAAGGAGTCAATACCTTGTATCACTTCCTCATACATAGTCAGTTCGTCTTCCTCAATAAGATTGATATCTACATGAGGTGAGATCAGAAACCCATACCCCTAGGTTGTTTTCTGACTCTCTCTGACTTACGCGGTTCTTGTGTATTCGAAGATTGTGGTACAGTTTCATCCCTGATGAACTGTTGGTATTCCGTGAGGACTCGGTGCCTGGAACAGTATTACTCCGATTTTCATCGAGTTTTTACTTTCTTTTCACTTACCACTGCATATAGGAATTCCTTTTAGGAAAACCACATGGAGAGCAACAATTATATTGTTCTCTTGTTAGTTGTATAAGTACTATACTTTGGTTTCCCTAGGATAACCTACAAATAGACACTTATCTGATTTGAGTTCTAGTTTGGTATCATCCAAACGTATGCCCAGCATTCCCAAATCATCAGGTATGAGAAACCCAGTTTCTTTCCTGTTATCTGTCTAACAGATTTTAACGGAACCTTATTCAAAATAAGTATTGCACTGTTTAATACATATCCTCAGAAGGAATTTGGTAGCTCAGAGCGACTCATCTGTTTAAGTATTTTACACTATGGTCCAACCGGAATATTTTTAATACTTTTACCGGCCTGTTTTCTTACTTCGTGTCGAAACTTTTTGAATTACTCAAAAGTTTCTGACTTGTGTTTCATAAGATACACATAACCGTAATGCGATGCCATATTTGTAAAGGTTACGAAGTATTCATATCCACCTCTAGCCTAGCTAGACATGGGCCCACTAACGTCACTATGAACGAGGGCTAACAGATCGGTGGCACTTGCACTTTTACCAAGTAAAAGGTGTTTTAGGCACTTTGCCTAATAAACTAGATTCGTAGACATCAATTGAATTAGATTCATATCCGTCATAGTATCCACTCTTCGAAAGTGTGGATATACGAGTATTGTTAATGCGTCCTAGACGACAATTCCATAAATAAGTCTCATCTGATTAATTCAGTTTGAGCTACTTGTTTCTCATGTTATATGTTTGAGATTCATTTATATTCAAAATATAAAGACCATTATTTACATCTAATGTATATATCTCGATATCAGATTTATAAACAAAACACTCGATGTTTCGGAATATAAAGGTATACCCGCAACATGTTATACTAGATATAGAGATAATGTTTCTAGTCAAACTAGGTACATTATAACAGTTTCCTAATTTTAGTACATGCCCAAAGGGCAGTTCCAAAACTTAGGTTTCTATGGCCAAAACAGCGACTCATGTCCTGTTTCCGACTCATAGGTCGATCTCATCCGAAGCCAGTTTCCTGCTAATCAACAGATCCCGCACATCAGTACATATGTTTATGTACCACCTCTAGTATCAAAAATCCAATTTTAATACCAGTAATGAACATGTTTATTACAATCATACTTGAAGCTGGAACCTTGTCCCGCCTTTACTTCCTTCATGTCTGCCTTGTCTATACAGCAGTCACACTTCTAGTGACCCCGTTTGCCACAGTTTAGGCAGACAACTTGGGATATGTTATTTGACGCTAATCTTTCAGTCATTTTGATTGCTATAGTCCAACTATTCAATCAACGATTTCGGGTATAATTAAATGTAATGATTACTATAGTCTAACTATATAATCAACTACAATTGATTGGTTACATTCAAATGTATTGATCACTATAATCCAATTATATAACCAACTACAAATGAAGTAGTTTGAATACAGTCCAACTGTTAAATTAAAACAACAATTGAATATTAGTCCAACTAATATATTTAATAATTAATGATGAAAAATGAAATGAGCGCGTATTGGCAAGTATCTAAACGAAATTGCAAATTTAATACTTGCCTCCCACA
Source organism: Zanthoxylum bungeanum (assembly GCA_019454045.1). Lineage (NCBI taxonomy): Eukaryota > Viridiplantae > Streptophyta > Magnoliopsida > Sapindales > Rutaceae > Zanthoxylum > Zanthoxylum bungeanum. The sequence continues at coordinate 9,843 of SKCR01012915.1, forward strand.
ATTTTTTAGCGAGACTCTAACCATATGTGGAGTACTCGGGAAACCTAGTTTCCTAGTGGGCTACGATCCCGTTAAATAACACACAACCTTGGCTTTGGCCAACAAGTTGTATGAAACTGAACTAGGTAGATCTCTAAGATCAATTGGATCTCATCCAATTCCTAGATCCAGTAGGTGGACCTCCAAGTCTGAAACATATATCCAATATATGTCAATATATCCAATATATTCCCTAACCTCTTTCCTCTGAATCAACTAAGCCTTGGCTTTGGCTCAACAAGCTTAATGAAACCAGTTAAGCGTGACCTATTGAATGTGGAAAAGCTTCGTAATCAAGGTCAATGAACAAGAAGTGACCTTGACTTTGGCCAACAAATCACAACTTGCCCAAGACGTACGATATGGAACAAAGCTTTCGTGATTCAAACAAATCTGCGATGGACAAAGGTCTTGACTTTGGCCACAAACCAATGCCAATCTTGGATCTTGAGAGAAAATCACTCAATGGAAGGAAAAACGCTTAATATAAAATGAGGGTTTTTTCGCATAAATTGGCAACCAATTTATTATCTTTAATTAGGTCTCATCATACACCCTTAAACATGCATTCAAAAAGCATAATAAGGCGCGAAAGAAAATTAATAATGATATGCGGATGGATATACAACAAATTGTTCATAGAACAAATCTCTCCATTTCCTCTCTCCCGCTAGCACTATTCTTACTTCTACCCAATTACATAATACTTATAAAGAAACCTCACTTACATTGAGGGGAATTGGTGAGAAGAGAAATACAATGAGAAAAGAGGTAATAGGTTGGACACGCAGGTCCAATTTAATAAATTCTAAATTTATTACAACAATTTCCGAAATTGCCCTCACCCTTCTAATATCCATCCGATATACATTATTCATATATACATCCAAGTATTCACACAAAGCATGTTATTCAATCAATCTAATCCAATTAATTAATCTTTGAATTAATGACCATCCAATGTTCATACAACGATTTGATTTGCTCGAGTCAAACTCGTTTAAGAATAAATACTCAAAGTAAGTATTCTTGAATTATATCGAACTACAATTTTAAATCCAATTTAAATTGTATCCAATACTAATTCATATTTAATTACAAAATAAATAATTACACTTATTTATGTGCCTTAAAGACTTGGATTCCAAATCCAATCTTAATGGGTCTCAAAGGCCCAATTAGTATCCAATACTATTTAATTAAAGTCCAATGGGCTTTTAATTAATTCTTTAGGCTTGGGCTTTTGGCTAAAATGGATCTAACCCATCATGCCTAAGCCCAATAGGAATCACCCTATGCCATAGAATCTATTTTGGCCCATTAGGCCCAATTAAATTATTAAAGGCCCAATAGTCATATTTTAGATTTTATGGAAATGATTTAGGCCCAAATATAATCCAAGACTAAAATTTGGCCCAACCAAATCCATTAGCCCAAATACAACAAATTAAATTAATATATCATTCCAAATTAAATATTAATTCAATTAAAGTGCAATAACACAATTAATTAATTAATCTAGTATTTCCTAAACACTAATTAATATAATTAATCATGTTTAACCTTTTAATTTATGTCCAACACAAATTAAAGTACAATCAATCTTCCAACATGCTTCATACTCACGGCAATGACAACAAAAAATAATTCAATTTGATTTCAATCCAATTAAACCAACATTCAATATTTCTATCATGCCATTTAACACATCCAATTATCAATTTTCAAAAAATTACCACGAGCAATTCCTAGGGTGTATTCGGCCAAGATATAGATTTTAGGGAAAATTAATCTAATCAATTTTTCACAAAATCAATCATGAATAACTCCAAGTCATCATCATCAAACCATGTCCAAACAACCAATTTAGGCATTTACAAGCTCCAAGCAAAAATCCCTAAATAAAGTCTACAAACCCTAAAAATTAAATCATGCTTAGATCTCGCTCTGATACCATTGTAACTGTCATCGACATGCCACGGGATCTCTAAGCGTGATTCGTGTGTGAATAAAAAATCAAAAATAAGTTGCGGAGGACTTACATTGATCGGTTGAGTTCAAAAACTTTCATGGATGTTGAAGCTTCCAAGCTCATGGGTGAGTATCCCTATCACCATTTTTTGACTCCCTTATGTGATAGCAAGAACAAATGGAACAAATTTTATCTTCCAAGGAGAAACAAATTTACCCGAGAGAGGGAAACAATCGGCCAAATCTTCCAAAGAAATGCAGTGGCCAATTCGGCCAAATGAGTTAAAGGCCATTTGGCCGATTCTCTAAGAACATCCTTCAAAGGCCAATCGGCCAATAGAGAGAGCAAAAAGATTTTTCATTTCTGAGCAAAATTAATGAAGTCAGAGAGCATTTTAAAATTCAAAAAGCAAAAGGTAATATTTATGTTAAAAGAAAAAGTCAGAGACTTTTTAAAATGCCCATACTTTTAAAAGCAAAACAATAAATGAACAGAGGCTATTTTGTCGGCCAATTCATTCTTTCTCTATTGTGTGGCTTAAAGACCATTCGGCCTAAAATGTCAGGGGACCAAAATTAAATATGTTGAGTGTTTTTTATTAAGTGAGCTTGTTCAATATATTTTGGGTTCGGATTCCTTTAATCCGATTAAACGAATTTTCCGTAGCGATATAATTAAATCCAATTTAATTAAATAATATTACCGATTAATTCCAAATTAATCGCGTTCTCTCCTCTCGACGAATTTAATCCCAGATAAATTCTCGATACAGTTAATCCCAAATTAATTCTTTCTCTGATAATTAATCTTAGATTAATTCTTTCCGTAATTAATCCCAGATTAATTTTCTCTCTCTAAATTAATCCCAGATTAATTTTCTCTCTCTTAATTAATCACATATTAATATTTTTCGAGTCAAACATCATCGGTGAATCTTTGGGATGCGACCCAAGAGATCCCTGGATATGTTGGCAGTAAATACGATCATCGGACTATCCGAACACGTGCGTACCCGGTACCACGCACTTACCGATTTACAAGACATGGTTGGCTTCTAGCACAGTACCGTGCCTACCCAATTCTCCAGAAATATTCTTCTAAGGAATACATGATCCTTTTCAGGCGTAGTATATGTAGTATTTCGAATTACGATCCAGTATCGGATGTCACATGCAAGTCCTGAGGCTGGAGTTGTGCCTACCCCGTACGAAGCATATATCGGATCACTAGTAACTAGTCTCTTTATGATCGGAAAGTCATGACCTAGTCATACTTCCCCGATGGCTATAGCACTTAGAGTACCAGTTCCGTATCCCTACGTGATCATCATCTCTATATGACTGAAGTGATACTTCCATCTTGACATCACACTCAATACACTACGATTCTCAGTATACCCAGAAGAGGCGTACACAAAACCTGTTAAAGCCCCGGACGACCAAAACCAAAGTATATTGATTGTCGCAAGTATTAGCGATGCAAGTCTCAGGTTAAGACCAAATACATCTACCCTGATTCGGATTCCCATAGACACATAGTCATACTACCAATGGGATTCCGATGGGTCTATCCAGAGTGAAGTTGTTTCCGTACCATCGGTAAACAGAACCTCCTATTACACTTGCATGAGTGTCCAATACCCAAATATATGAGAACTATGCCGTTACGCTTCCATAACACGCACAAGTGTAATACTAGCATATTTCGCATTATCGATGTCCAGTCTCGATAATACTACGACTATGGATATTTATTTATTAAACCTTTGTGGATTAATACTGTCTCATATCTTATTAATCCGGAACTAATCATAAAGACTTTTATCATTTATATATCCAGGTAATCCAAATACAAGTAATAAAAGAGCAATTTCCTTTGTCACATAGTTAATTTGTACAACAACACCATGTTCTGTACAAATAGTGATGCTATGGGTCATAATTGTCCAACAAATCTTGACCAGGAACTTTATTTAAGGATATACAACTTATAGTGACGCTTCCCAATGTCAATTACAAACTACATTGTAACTGCGCACTACGTTGTAAATCATATGGTCTTTATCTAATATACACGTATCACTAAATCAGATTTAGTTTCAATCTAATAATAATTAGATATCTAATCGTAATTAGATCGAATATGTATATAAAAGACAAGAGGTGCTACCATTAAATAATTAATGTTATGGAAAAATGCATTATTCGTATTCATGAATCAGACATAAATACGATCTGGATTGGCACTCTGAGCACCAACCCTAATAAGTTCTCCCACTTGCTCTAGTGCCAATCCACTGTATCATATACAATCTCAATGTGTATCATATACTCATGACCCTCAAGAGCTCACCTAACACTCAAGATGTAGGCAACAACTAGTAAGTCCGCTATTACAAATTGAGTCTGTCCAACAAATCCAATTATTTTCCTTAACTAACATCATTCATATATTGTATAACCTAAGTTATACATTAATATGACTCAGATGCGACATCAATATTGTGCTACAGCTACTGAGTTATCTATGTATTTAGAGATCAAATCCAATTACTATGCAGACAACCGCAATCACAACACTAATATCAAAACTTCTAATCTATAAGGTCAGTATGTAACTTCATAAGTCAATACTTCATAAGTTACAACTAATTCCACTAATACAGTAGAATCAACTATGACACTCCCACTGCATATTTTCTGAATTTATATGACGTTGACTATCTAACATCATAATTAGACTCAAAACTAATTTGACCTTAATGGTTGCGGACTATATTCTCCATGAATAAGAAACTCATTCTTAATATCTCAAAGATCACAAATAACATGTTTCAAGATCCATCCTATGGTCTATAGAGTATCAAAATAATTCGTAACAATTACAATTAAATTGACATCTTTAATCGCATATAATATAGTATTCATTATGCCATCATCCTATGATGCATAAGATTCACTAGACATTCTAATCAATATCTCTTTCGACAAAGGAATCCTTTACGAAAGATTAATACTATATACAAGAAACAAACTAACTGTCAAACAGTTATACTAACTATCATACATATAGTTTTGTAGTGTCCTTTGTTAGATCATATCTAATGCACGACTAATGGGAGTTTCTCATAAGTCTCTTAGTTTTATATCATATATGAAACTTTATATTAAATATAATAGATACTACTCCCACTGCTTTCTGACCGGCGTAAACACACGCGTATAACGCAAGCGCACGTATCGTTCAAGTAGTATAAAAGTATCGATCCCACGAGGACTTAATACCTAATCTATTAATTTTATGAGGTCAAATGATTACTATTATCTAACAGGTTGCTTGATTGATTTGAAATGGTGATGATTCTAAATTTATAAACAAGTAAATAAAATTGTTCGAAAGTAGGTTATAAGAAAATTCAATATTAAAAACTATCTAGGGTTGTGAATCTTCCTAATATCTTAAAAAGATGAAGTGGATATCTTAAAGTTGGGTAATATATAGATTTGTTAACCTGGAAAACTAAATTATGTAAAAGCCTCTTCCGATGGTCAATTACAAATACCCAGTATAACCCAATTGAACCATATGTTCATGTCAACCAAATTACCTGGATTCATTAAGATTAAGTTCTAATTAAGGCTACCCCGCCCGACAGGTATATTCCTATCCTGTAAGGAAATCTATTAAAGGGTTATCTATCCTCAAGGAAGATCGTGGGCTATTGAGTCTAAGGTCTTAAACCTAAAATCCCTATGTCTAGTTCATTTTAAGTTTACCTAATCAATTTTATTAATGGCCAGTTAATAAAAAACATTAAGATTAAGACTCAATAAATAAATCTTTATATTACCCAAACTATAATCTAACCCCTTATAAACCGGTGATATTAGATTTAATCACAACCCTAGATAACTAACTTAGTTACAACACATAGCTAGGGCTTTAAAAGACATAAAGTAAAAATACTGAAAAGTAATTACAGTAAAGTAAAAATTGAAAAGTAAAATAAAATAAAATGCTAAGGTAAAAGGAATTTCTTTTACTATTTACTATTTAGATACCTCCCATAAAATAATATATAAACTTATGATAATATTACCAACCAGCCATATAGGCGGTAACCTGATTAAGTCAAATTAAGTCCAACCAGCCATTAAGGAGGTAATATTTGTCCATAATCCAGCCATAAATGCGGAACCAAAAATAAACCAGCCATAAAGGCGGAACCAAAATTTAATTACCAACCAACCAATATGGCGGTATCCTTTTTAAGTCAAATTTTAAATAGTGAATATATTATTTTTAAAGGAGATTAATCTAAATAGCAATATTAAAAGAATTACCTTTCACCTTAGCAGAGGGAAGTTACCTCCTCATGGTTGAATAGTAAAAACTGTAAAAATAAATAAAGTAAATTACTATTATTACATAATTTAATTAAAATTTAATTACAAAACTTAAATTAAAAGAAACTAGAGAGAAGACTGCCTATTTACATAAAAAAAAAGAGAGAGAATGGTACCACTGAAACTAAAATCTCGAGCTCAATTTATAGGCCTCGGTGGGCTCTGGGCGTCGCGACGCCAAGGGTGTGGGCGTCGCGACGCTGGAACAGTTAGGCGTGGCATGCTCTGGTGATGACACGTGGTGATTCTGATAAGGAGATAAGGTGACACATGGCAAGGCGGCTGAGAGCTCAATTGTTATGCTGACGTGGCAGTGACGTGGCGACATGTGACTGAAGGAAGTATCGGCACCGTAGGATTGCGACATGTGGCATGCTGTGATTGGTTGATGATGATGTGGCGATGACGTGGCACTTTAACTCGGTCAACTGTGATGTGGATGATGACATGGCGGTGACACGTGGCACACGTGGCGATGGTGATTGTCGGCACCGTAGGATGATGACACGTGGCACGGTGCACATTAATAAATCGGCTGTGATGGTGACACATGGCACGGCGCACGTTAGCAAAGTCAAACTTTTCATATTTTGACCCATTGACCAGGTGCACATTAGCATGACCCAGTGCACGTTTAGCGTCGCGACACCAAATGCTTGTTCGTCGCGACGCGTTAAAATTACCAAAATGTCCATTTTCTAATTTTTACTGTTTTGCTCCAAATCACCTCCAGAATGTCCTGAAACTTTATTTATCTACAAAATAACACAAAACATTAAGTTAAATGAGTGGGAAATAGTGATAGATTTACCACTCATCACACCCCCAAACCTAACATTTTGCTAGTCCTCGAGCAAAACACAAAATAAAATAACATAAACATCTTTAAAATAAGATTTAACTAAGCCACTTTCGTAGGGATCACAGTTACATTTAGCGTATGCAACAAGCCTTTAAACCCTAAGTGTCCCTAGTGGACGAGTTGTAGTCTCGTGAGGGTTTACAGCAATGATACCCACAAACATTTTACAAAAGTAAAAAGGTAGTGAAACTAATGCACACAAAAGAAAAAAGACAAGCGAAAAGAGAATAAAGAAGTTAGTGACTAATCAGGTGAAATTTCTACTCCAAGTTACTAGTTTTTTTCTTTCTTTCTAAATTACTGAATAAGTAAATTCTCCGATTATATTTACCATTCTCCCTATACACAGCCAATAAAATATTAATCAACTCATTTTTGCCCACAACAGTCATAAGTGCAGTTGATAAGAGAGTAATATTTTTGTCCTAAAGTTTTATCAGAATTCACACCTTTTTGCAGCAATGGAATAATTTTTCTCATTTTTCTGATTTTTTCTTTGATTTTTGATTTTTTTTTTATTTATATACAATATCTTTCGTCTATGTAGCGAGTGTTGGGTCGGTGGCTCCCAAACCAGTTGGCTTTAGAGCACCAGGTGTTAAGACACCCCTACAAACTTAATTACTCAGAATTTAGATATACCTATTTTTGCAGTATCTTTGATCCATGTAGTGAGCTTTGGGCCAGTGACTCCCAAACCAGTTGGTTTTAGGGAACTAGGTGTTAAAACACCCTTACAGACTTAATAACTCGGATCTCAGACGTTTTTTTTACTCCATTGCTTTTTGAGATGCTTCCTCCAATTAAACTAGAGCACTGAATAATACAAACTTTTCAATTACAGTTCATGTCCGTATGTTACCATGCATGTTGATAATACCTGTCAACTGAGCATATGACGATCCATTTTAGTCAGTATTATGGAGAATTCACAAATTAAATAATTCAAAAGGAAATAAACAAAAATTAACTTGTTTCGAAATAGGTTTGAGATACGTCTCAGGAGTGGAAAATCCTTACTTAGCTATCTCTTACCAATTTCACATTTTTTAGTCAAAATAAAAACACAAAAATGCAAAATATTTTTGTAATTTTTGAAAAATTTTCAATTTTTTTTTTGTATTTTTTCGAAAAATTTTGGACTAAAAATAAAAATAACACACAAATTAAAAACAAGGTACTGATCAACTAATTCCCTCCCCCAAACCTAAATGAGACATTGTCCCCAATGTCTTAAACAGTAGAAGAAGATTTTAGAAGATAATACCTAGTTAGCTGAAATTCTACAGGAAATTAAATGTTAAGATCCAGATTAATCCGACGACTCTTACCACGATCGTCCTCAGACCAATTTATCTTTGAAAGGATATGGTCAACTTGTGGTTTATAGGCTAAGAGTTGGTCAATTAGATCTGGAGTAGTTCTGGCAGTAAAGAGTAGTTCTTTCAAAGGTTTTGACACGAACCCATTTCTTCGGGCATCATCAAGAAACACACAAAGAAAATCATAAAATCCATCGACATTAAATAGCCCAATTGGTTTCTGGTGTATGTTCAAGTTCGCCCAACATAGCACTATAAAAATTTCCTCCAATGTGCCCAAGCCACCTGGCAAAGCAATAAAAGTATCAGAACGGTTAATCATTTCCAAAAGTCGTTCGGACATACCTGGCACGATCAGTTCCTCTCCGTTTAATGATTCAATAAGATTTGCCTCCACCAAGTGTTTTGGGATGATTCCCAAATCGTGACCGCCTCCTTCCTGTACAGCTTTTGAAACGATCCCCATAAGTCCAAGATTTCCTCCGCCATAAACTAAGTGCATATTCCTTGCAGCTAAGAATCGACCCAATTCCTGTGCTGCCTCTACGTATTGTGGTTTAGTACCAACACTACTACCGCAAAACACACAGATGTTTTCAACTCGTCTTCTTGAAGTGGCTTCCATGTTTTACTCTGGATGCCTTTAAAAGTGCAATGATGAGTTGAATTTATAACACCTGAAAAAGGTGAGTAAAATAATAGCACTAGTACCTGCCAAATGAAAATTATTAGTTAATAGTAAAATAAATCGTGGTAGTAAAAAAGGTCTGGATCCTATCAGAGAAAATAAAAGAAAACAACAAAACAAATCACAATTATTAGGAAAAGACAAAGAGATATAATATTTACAGCTTGATTAACGCCTATGCGTCAGAGATAAGCTTCCCATCCAATTTTCTTATAAATTGGCAAACAGGGTCTTTTTTAGTCAGATTCCCAAGACTTAACTGTTGTCTTTCTTTTTGAAATTATGTATGTAATTTGTGAAAGGCTATGTGAACATATCCACTGGGATGCGTCTCAAGAGTCGAAGATATATCATCTAAAGACTCCTTACTCAATCCATCCCTAATGAATTTAATTTTGTCTTCGCGATTATCAGACACCATTCCTAAAGAACGACAACGAGTATTGCAATTCCAGCGTGCATATTTTTAACAAACACCCATTTACTTAGCTCTACGTTTCTTTGCATAGGTGCTTCTTCCAAAACCAGGCAGATGTGAAATAAAAGAGTCAGAAGACTCACCTGCCAATCAGACTCGTGCTTCAATTACCCAACGAATGTCATTAGGAACACCATGGATTGTCAGTAACCTCATCTGTTCCAAGTGAGCTTTGTAAACTTTCATCCGAAATTTTTGAGGGAGAGAAGGAAATTGCTTATGAAGATTTGCTAAAGCTTATTCCATCTTGAAATGACTTAATCTGCAAAAACTAAACACACAAAATTAAATCACACCAAATCACAATATATACAAAAATTACATGGGTTGCCTCCCTGCGAGTGCTAAGTTTAAAGTCGTCAGCTAGACGTGACTGCCTGAAAGTTATGCTGGATCTGAAAGTGTGACACTTTCTTTTTATCGCTCAAATGATTCTCCCCAGTAGTGCTTGACACGCTGACTGTTAACTTTGAATGTGTTGTTGGTGTTGGGATCCAGTAACTCAACAGCTCCATAAGGTAAAACTTGAGTGATCACAAAAGGACCTGACCACCTAGATTTCAATTTTCCAGGGAAACGTTTCAACCTCGAGTTGTACAACAACATCTGCTGCCTTGGTTCCAATTGTCTGTGCACTATTTTTCAGTCATGCCATTTCTTTGTCTTTTCTTTGTATAATCTGTCATTTTCATAAGCCTGTAGACGAAACTCCTCCAATTCGTTGAGTTGATGAATTCGTTTCTCTCCTGCAGCTTGTGAGTCAAGATTCAACTTCTTCAGTGCCCAGTACGCCTTGTGTTCAAGTTAACCTAGCATATGGCATGCTTTCCCAAACACCAATCGATATGGGGACATACCAATGGGTGTCTTGTAAGTTGTCCGGTAGGCCCATAATGCATTATCTAGTTTTGTAGACCAGTCCCTCCTTGTTGATCCAACAGTTCTCTCCAAGATTCTTTTGATTTCCCTGTTTGAAACCTCAACCTGTCCATTTGACTATGGATGGTAAGCTGTGGAAACCTTGTGAGTAACTCTGTATTCGGATAGGAGTGCATCGAAGTATCTGTTGCAGAAATGTGAGCCACCATCGCTGATGATTGCAGGAGGTGTTCCGAACGCAGTGAAAATGTTCTTTTTCAGGAATTTGATCACCACTTTTGAATCATTGGATGGCAATGCAATTGCTTCAACCCATTTGGAGATGTAGTCTACAACAACCAGGATGTACATGTTTCCGAATGATGGAACAAACAGTCCCATAAAATCAATACCCCACACATCGAATATCTCCACTTCTAGGATGTTTTGCAATGGTCCTTTATTTCTCCTCGAAATATTCCCCATCCTCTGGAACATGTCACATTGAAGAGCAAAAAGATAAGCATCTTTAAAAAGAGTGGGCCAGAACAAACCTGATTGTTGGACTTTGGCTGCAGTTTTATTTCCGCTGAAGTGTCCGCTGTATGGTGATGAATGACAGTGCTGCAGAACATTGTTGACCTCCTCCTGTGGAACACATCGTCTCAGTAGTTGATCAGTACATCATTTTAACAGGTACGGATCACCCCAAACATAATGCTTGTCTTCTTTGAAAAATTTCTTCGGTTGCTGAGTAGTCCATTCCAACGGCCATTTTCCTGACACTATGTAATTGACATAGTCAGCATAACAAGGGACTTCCTGCTATTTTATGACAAACAGCTGTTCATCTGGAAAAGTTTCTTTGATTGACAGTTCTTTGCCGGCTAATTCTTCATTCTCGAGCCTCGACAGATGATCTGCCACTTGGTTTTCTGTTCCTTTCCTGTCTCTGATCTCCACATCAAATTCTTGCAGATGAAGTATCCAATGGATCAATCTAGGTTTGGCATCTTTCTTCGCGATCAAGTACTTGATTGTTGAATGATCTGTATAGACCACAACTTGGGACCCAACAGATAAGAGCGAAATTTTTCAAAAGCATACACAACTGCGAGCAACTCCTTTTCGGTGGTTGTGTAGTTGAGTTGAGCTTCATTTAGAGTTCTGTTGGAATAATAAATTATGTAGAAAATATTTGCTTTACGTTCTCCCAAAACTGCTCCTACAGCAAAATCACTAGCATCGCACATCACTTCAAATGGAATAGTCCAGTTTAGTGCTACAATGATGGGGGCAGAGAGACCAGCTTCTGTTTTAAGATCTCAAAAGTTTATTGGCATTCTTTGGTGAAGTTGAAAGGCACATCCTTCTCCAGAAGATTGCAAAGAGGTTTTTCAATTTTGGAAAAGTCTTTGATAAATCTCCTGTAAAAACCTGCATGTCCAAGAAAACTTCGAATACTTTTACTGATGTTGGTGGGGGTAGTTTTTCAATTGTCTCTATCTTTGCTTTGTCTACCTCAATCCCCTTTTGTGAGATCCGGTGTCCAAGAACAATGCATTCCTGCACCATAAAGTGGTATTTCTCCCAGTTGAGTACCAGGTTTGTATCCTCGTACCTTTGTAACGCTAGTTCCAAATTTTGCAAACAATGGTCAAAAGAATCTCCAAACACATAAAATTCATCCATGAAAACCTCCATACTCTGCTCCAGCATGTCTGAGAATATGGCCATCATGCAACGCTGAAAAGTGGCGGGGGCATTACATAATCCAAATGGCATCCTGCGGAAAGCAAAAGTACCATAGGGACATATAAATGTAGTTTTCTCCTGGTCTTCTGGTGCGATGGCAATCTGATTGTACCCTGAATATCCGTCCAAAAAGCAATAGAACTTATGTCCTGCCAGTCTGTCTAACATATGGTCAATGAATTGTAGCGGAAAATGATCATTCCTCGTGGCTTTGTTCAGCTTCCTGTAGTCCATGCATACTCTCCATCCAGTCACCGTTCTTGTTGGGATTAGCTCATTCTTTTCATTGGTAACCACAGTTCTTCCTCAATTCTTTGGTACATACTGCATAATACTTACCCAACTGCTGTCTTAGATAGGGTAAATGATGCCAGCATCCAACCATTTGATGATTTCTTTCTTTACGACTTCCTTCATGATTGGATTGAGTCTCCGTTGATGTTCCACTGTGGGTTTGTAATCATCATTCATCAGGATCTTGTGCATGTAAAATGATGGACTAATGCCTTGAATGTCTGCTATAGTCCAACCAATGGCTTTCTTGTGCTCTCGTAACACTCTCAGCAACTTTTCTTCATGCTCCAATGTTAGCGAAGATGAAATAATAACAGGTCATTCAGAAGAGTTTCCAAGAAATGCATACCTGAGATGACTCGAAAGTAACTTCAGCTCCAACTGTGGTAGTTCTTCAATCAAAGGCTTGATTCGATCTTTCAACTGGTGGTGTTGATTTGAATCGGAATGGTTTGTCAAGGTAGTTGATACATTCCAGGATTTCAGCATCTAGCTCGCTGTCAGTCATGTTTGTGATGCAAGCTTCAAGTGTATCTGTGGGATTTGGCTCAGTATTTTGAACGATACTATCAACAACATCAACTCTGAAGCATTCTTCCTCTTTTTCTTCACTCGGGAATTTCATGGCTTTGAAAACATTGAAGATAACTTCTTGGTCCCGAACTTTCATGGTTAATTCTCATTTTTGTACATCAATCACAGTTCGACCTGTTGCCAAGAATGGTCTCCCAAGGATGATCGGCACATCTTTGTCTTCATCCATGTCAAGGATAATGAAGTCTGCTGGGAGAATGAGTTTATCAACTTTGACCAGCACATCTTCAACGACTCCTCTTAGAAATGTGAGCGTTCTATCAGTAAGTTGTAGTGAGTGCACCATAAAGTGGTATTTCTCCCAGTTGAGTACCAGGTTTGTATCTTCGCACCTTTGTAACGCCTGTTCCAAATTTTGCAAACAATGGTCAAAAGAATCTCCAAACACAGAAAATTCATCCATGAAAACCTCCATACTCTGCTCCAGCATGTCTGAGAATATGGCCATCATGCAACGCTGAAAAGTGGCGGGGGCATTACATAATCCAAATGGCATCATGCGGAAAGCAAAAGTACCATAGGGACATATAAATGTAGTTTTCTCCTGGTCTTCTGGTGCGATGGAAATCTGATTGTACCCTGAATATCCGTCCAAAAAGCAATAGAACTTATGTCCTGCCAGTCTGTCTAACATCTGGTCAATGAATTGTAGCGGAAAATGATCATTCCTCGTGGCTTTGTTCAGCTTCCTGTAGTCCATGCATACTCTCCATCCAGTCACCGTTCTTGTTGGGATTAGCTCATTCTTTTCATTGGTAACCACAGTTCTTCCTCAATTCTTCGGTACATACTGCATAATACTTACCCAACTGCTGTCTTAGATAGGGTAAATGATGCCAGCATCCAACCATTTGATGATTTCTTTCTTTACGACTTCTTTCATGATTGGATTGAGTCTCCGTTGATGTTCCACTGTGGGTTTGTAATCATCATTCATCAGGATCTTGTGCATGTAAAATGATGGACTAATGCCTTGAATGTCTGCTATAGTCCAACCAATGGCTTTCTTGTGCTCTCGTAACACTCTCAGCAACTTTTCTTCATGCTCCAATGTTAGCGAAGATGAAATAATAACAGGTCATTTAGAAGAGTTTCCAAGAAATGCATACCTGAGATGACTCGGAAGTAACTTCAGCTCCAACTGTGGTAGTTCTTTAATCGAAGGCTTGATTCGATCTTTCAACTGGTGGTGTTGATTTGAATCGGAATGGTTTGTCAAGGTAGTTGATACATTCCAGGATTTCAGCATCTAGCTCGCTGTCAGTCATGTTTGTGATGCAAGCTTCAAGTGTATATGTGGGATTTGGCTCAGTATTTTGAACGATACTATCAACAACATCAACTCTGAAGCATTCTTCCTCTTTTTCTTCACTCGGGAATGTCATGGCTTTGAAAACATTGAAGATAACTTCTTGGTCCCGAACTTTCATGGTTAATTCTCATTTTTGTACATCAATCACAGTTCGACCTGTTGCCAAGAATGGTCTCCCAATGATGATCGGCACATCTTTGTCTTCATCCATGTCAAGGATAATGAAGTCTGCTGGGAGAATGAGTTTATCAACTTTGACCAGCACATCTTCAACGACTCCTCTTAGAAATGTGAGCGTTCTATCAGTAAGTTGCAGTGAGACTGAGGTAGGCATTGCTTATCCAATTTGCAGTTTCCTATAAATAGAAAAAGGCATTAAATTAATACTTGCACCTAAATCACATAAAGCCTTACCGATATAATGTTCTCCAATGGTGCACGGGACAGTGAAACTGCCAAGATCTTTTAATTTATGGGGAATTTCCTCTGAATGATGGCACTGCATTCTTCTGTCAATGCTATTGTCTCGTAGACTCCCAATCTCCATTTTCGTGAAAGAATTTTTGGACAGTTATGACCCATAGCGTCACTATTTGTATAGATCATGGTGGTGTTGTACAAATTAACTATGTGACAAATGAGATTGCTCTCTTATCATTTGTGATTAGATCTCCAAGATGTATAAATGATATGAGGTCCTTATGATTAGTACCTGGATTGAGATGATATGAGACAGTATCAATCCACGAAGGTTTAATCATTAAATATCCCTAGTCAGAGTATTATCGAGATTGGACATCAATAATGCGTAAAAGACTAGTATTACACTTTTGCGCGTTGTGAGGGCATAACGACATAGTTCTCATATATTTGGGTATATGATACTCATGCAAATGTAATAGGAGGTTGTGTTTTACCGATGGTACAGAAAATAGCTTCGCTCTGGATAGACCCCTCGGAATTCCATTGTAGTATGACTATGTGTCTACGGAAGTCCGAAATCAGGGTAGATGTATTTGGTCTTAACCTGAGACTTGCACCGCTAATGCTTGCGACAATCAATATGCTTTGGTTTTAGGCCGTCCAGGGCTTTAACAGGTTCTATGTATGCCTCTGCTGGGTATATTGAGAATCGTAGTGTATTGGGTGTGATGTCAAGACGGAAGTATCACTCCAGTCATAGTAGAGATGATGGTCACATAGGATACAGAACTGGTTCTCTTATGTACTGCAGTCATCGGGATAAAATGACTAGGTCATGTTTATTCGATTATAGAGACTAGTTACCAGAGATCCGATATGTGCTTCGTACGGGGCAAACACAATTCCAGCCCCAGGCCTAGCATGTGAGATCCGATACTGGATCGAGATATGCAATACTACGTATACTACGCCTGATATAGGTCACATATTCCTGTAAGGATATTTCTGGAGAATTGGGTAGGCATGGCACTTTGCTAGAAGCCAACCTTGTCTTGTAAATTGGTACAAACATAGTACTAGGTACTTACGTGTTCGGATAGTCCGACGACCGAATTTACTGTCAACAAATTCGGGGATCTCATGGGTCGCTTCCCGAAGATTCACCGATGACGTATAACTCGCACTTTATTAATCTGGGATTAATTAGATGAGAGAGAAAATTAATCTGGGATAATTGCGGAGATATTTTATCTGGGATAAAATATCAATTAAATAGAGAAAACGATTAATTTGGAATTAATCGATAAAATAATATATTCGATATATTATATGAAATTGGTTTCCGACACGGAATTGAAATTGGATTTTAATTCGGGCAAACGAGTTAATTTAGAATTAATTCGTTAGCGACGTGAATAGTGATTTTGCTAGGCATAATCATTTAATTACGTCGCAACGGAAAATTCGTTAATTTGGAATTAGCGAACCTGAGCCCGAGAGTGTTTGCGAACGCACTCGCATTTCGAATTTAAGTGCGGCCCGTAAGCACATCAAGCGTCAAATCATTAGTCACATTAAGCATCAAATCACATGTCACTTTGAGTGATGTGACAATTTGATTGATTGATTGATGGTAGTTGTTGGCAAAGCTTTAAATGGTTTGACTTTTGAAAGCCAAAAATTTGGTATTTGATTTTTGGAAAATCAATTACCAATTACACAACATATAACTCTCTCTCTCTCTCTTGCTTTTTTTTTCTCCCGCTCTCACGCCCACAAGGGGCTGTTTTTCCTTCTAGTTTCACCGAGAATCACAAGGAGAAGATGAGTGATTTTTGTGGCAAAAATCAAGAGTGCTAGCACACATTTGGAGACATACAAAGGTGATAGGGAAACCAACTTGTGAGCTTGGAATCACCACCCAAAAGCTTGGAGCTTGGACCGAAAATGGAGGAGCCAAACCAGTGGACTGCCGTGACCACCATGGACGGAGAAAGAATTTTTGTTCTTCACCGCATCGCCTCAACCGATCGATGTAAGTATTCCGCAACTTCCTCGATGTATTCACATATTGTTTCTATGCTATATTCGATCATCGGGACTTAGAGATTTCCCAACAATGATATCAGAGCGAGTTAAAAGTATGAAACTTGGATTTAGGGTTAAAATTGGGTAAAATGTATTTGAGCATGATTTGATGAAATTGGAAGATTGAGTATGCTTAAATGTATTTTTATTGAAGTTTGATTGGATCAATTTCATGAAATATTATTTGGAACAAATTTCCCCAAAATGTGAGGCTTGTTCGAATACACTATTTGCCCTAATGTCTTGGAATTTTTGATTTTTGATTCATTGGATGAGTTGGAATCAATTGGGAATTGTTGATTGTGGATTTAATTGGATTGAAACTGAATCAATTTGAAAAATCCCCAAATTGCCGAGAGTTAAAGCATGAAATGGGTTTGATTTTTGATAAAATGTGTTGGACATGTTTTGTTGTTAATGAGCATGATTAATTAGGCTAATTGGTGTTTTGGAAATATTGATTTGGGCAATTAATTATGCTATACACTTTGGTTAATTAAATATGAAATTTGGAATTTTGTGATTTAATTAATGGGCTGATTTTGGAAATTGGGCTTAAAAGTGTAAATGTGCTAATTGGGCTTGGTTGTACCAAGTTTGGTTTAGGTAAATTGGTTGGATCCAATTGGGTCCAAAACCGTTTCCATAAAGTCCAAATGCGACTAATGGACCTTAATTATTTAATTGGGCCTAAATTGGTTTCTAGGCGTATAAGGGTGATTCCTTTAAATGGGCTTTATTCTTTGGGTTTGACCTAAGTTGACCAAAAGTCCATGCCTTAAGAAATTAATTAAAAGCCCATTGGACTTTAATTAAATTAACATTGGATGTTAATCGGGCTTTGAGACCCGTAAAGATTAGATTTGGAATCTAAGTCGTAAAGGTTCATTAATAAAGTGTAATATTTAATTTGGAATTAAATAAATGAATTAGTATTAAATGCAAATTAAATTGGATTTAATGTTGTAGTTTAATTTAATTCAAGAATTCGTACTTTGAGTACTTATTCACAAAATGAGTTGGACTCGGGCAAAATCAAATCGTTGTTTGAACATTGGATGGTCATTAATTATCAGATTAATTAATTGGATTAGATTTATTGATAACATGCTTGTGTGAATACATGGTTGCGATGCATGAATAATGTATATTGGATGGATATTAGATGAGTGGGGCAATTTTGGAAATTATTGTAATAAATTTAGAATTTATTAATTGGACCTGCGTGTCCAGCCTATTACCTCCTTACTCTTTTTATTTCTCTTCTCACTTATTCCCCTCAATCTAAATGAGGTTTCTTTAGAAGTAATACTTGTGCTAGCGTGAGAGAGGAAAGCGAGAGATTTGATCTAGGATCAATGTGTTTAAGTATCCATCTGCATATCATTATTATATTTATTTACGTGCCTTATTATGTGTTTAGAATGCATGTTTAAGGGTGTATGATGATGAGACCTTAACAAAGATAATAAATTGGTTGCCAATTTGCACGCGAAAAAACCCTTACAAAATATTAAGCATTTTTCCTTCCATTGAGTGATTCTTACTCAAGATCTAAGACTGGCATTGGTTTGTTGGCCAAAGTCAAGACCTTTGTCCATCGATGATGTGTTTGAATCACGAGAGCTTTGTTCCATATCGGTGTCTTGTCCAAGTGTTGGTTTGTTGGCCAAAGTCAAGACCACTTCTTGTCCATCGACGTTGATTACGAAGATTTCCAAGGTCAATGGGTCACACTTAACTGGGATCACTAAGTTTGTTGTGCCAAAGCCAAGGCTTAGTTGATTCAGAGGAAAAAGGTTAGGCAATATATTGGATATATTGGCATAGATAAGATATATGTTTCGGACTTGGATGTCCCCCTACTGGATATAGGAATTGGATGAGATCCAATTGATCTTAGAGATCTACCTAGTTAATTATCATACAATTTGTTGGACAAAGTCAAGATTGTGTGACATTTAACGGGATCCTAGCCCACTAGGAAACACAGTTTCCTGAGTACTCGACAGAGGGTTAGAGACTCACCGAAAAATAGTGGGAGGCAAGTATTAAATCTACAATATTCATTTAATAACTTGCCATAAGCGCTCATATCAAATCATTCGTCGTTAAATAAATAAAATGTTAGTTGGACTAATATTTAATCGTTGTTTTAATAAACAGTTGGACTGTATTCAAACTATTCATTTATAGTTGATTATATAATTGGATTATAGTAATCAATATATTTGATTTAATTAATTATAGTTGATTTTATAATTGGATTATAGTAATCAATATAATTGAATTTAATCTATTAAATTATAGTTGATTAAATAGTTGGACTATAGTAATCATTATAATAAATAGTACCTAAAATCGTTGATTAAATAGTTGGACTATTAGAATCAAGATAAAATTGAAAGATTGACATTTAAAACATAATCCTAGGGAAAATGTACTTAAATGATTAATTTTCAAATTGGGAATAAAATTTCAGGATGGTCCTGGAAACTAATAAGTTACTTTATTTGATAAAATAACATATTAGGCCTAAGCCCGTAGTTAAGCAAATAAGTGGAACGTGATATTTGGAATATTCATGTGATGATAACTTTAGTGCTTAATCCATTATACTTGTCATATAGACTCCTTAATTTCTTAATCAGAACTAAGGATTAGATCCTTAAAGTATGATAATCAAATTGAAGGATCTTCATAGATCTATTTTAGGTCTTAGAAGAACTAAATTGCAATAGTAAACTCTTGGAGAGTTATTGGTTATTCTCAATGAGATAAAGCCAAAAGTTTGCAATAAGGCAAGAAGCGCAAGGCGCGTCTTGCTTCGATATTCTAGAAGGCCAAGGCTAGGCCGAAGACTTCTGGAGTGTCGAAAAGGGCAAAGGTAAAATTATTATAATCTTCTGGGAAGATAAAGGACATATCCCAAGATGTCTGCCTAAATTGTGGCAAACGGATCGCGGAAGCGTGACTGCCGTTTGGACAAAGCAGACATGAAGGAATTGAAGAACGGGCAAAGCTCTGACTTCAAATATGTTTGTCATAAAATATGTTCACTACTAGTATTAAAATTGGATTTTAAATACTTAGTGTGGTACATAAATATGTATTGATGTGTAGAATCTGCTATGAGTAGGATGCTAACTTCAGTTGAGATTTATCTGCAAATCGGAAAATAGGACGATAGTCGCTGTTTCAACCGTAGATACCTAAGTTTAGGAACTACCATTCGGGTGTGTACTTAAATTAGGAAACTGTTACAATGTAACTAGTTTGACTAGATACATTATCTCTATATCAGGGTTTAACCCGTTGCGGGTATACCTTTATATTCTAGAACACTAAAGTGTTTTATTGTATAAAGATGATATTGAGATAAACACATTAGATGTGAATAACAATATTTATATTTTGAATATAAATAAATCTCAAGCGTATAACATGACAAACAAATAGCTCAAACTAATTTAATCAGTTAAGACTTAATTGTGGCATTGTTGTCTGGGACACAATTAACAAGAATCGTATATCCACACTTTCGAAGAGTGGGTACTAGGACAAATTTGATTCTATTCAAATAAAGTCTACGAATCTAGTTTATTAGGCAAAGTGCCTAAAACACCTTTACTTGGTAAAAGTGTAAGTGCCACCGATCTGTTAGCCCTAGTTCATAGTGAAGCAAGTGGGCCCATGTCTAGCTAGGCTAGATGTGAATATGAATATTTCGTGACCTTTATAGATGTGGCATCGTGTTATGGTTATGTATTTCTTTTGAAACACGAATCAGAAACTTTTAAAGTTTCGACACGAAATAGACAAACAGATCGGCTAAATTATTAAATCATCACGGTTAGACCATGATGAAAATACTTAAGCAATAAGCTTCTCATATACTTGAAAGAGTATAGTATTCTTTCAATGAGGACTCCTCCCTAAACACGTCAATTTGACGGTGTGTCTGAACGGAGAAACCGAATTTTGTTGGACATGATAAGGTTAATTATGAGTCGCTCTGAGCTACCATTTCCTTCAATGGATACGCATAGACAGTGCAGAACTTATTTAGAATAAGGTTCCATAAAAATCTGTTTGACAGACTTCATATTAGATATGAACAGGAAAGAAACCAGGTTTCTCATTCCTGAAAATTTGGGATGCTAGGCATATGTTTGGATGATACCAAACTAGAACCTAAATCAGATAAGTGCCTAATTGTAGGTTATCCTAGGGAAACCTAAGTATAGTACTTATACAACTAACTAGAGAATAATGTAATTGTTGCTCTCCATGCGGTTTTCCTAAGAGGAATACCTATATGCAGTGGTAAGTGGGAGGATAGTAAAACTCGATGAAAATCGGAGTAATACTATTCCATGCACCGATTCCTTAATGGAACACAAATAGCTCATCAATGATGAAACTATACCAATAATCTTCGAATACACAAGAACCACGTAAGTCGGAGAGAGTCAGAAAACAACCCGGGGTATTGGTTTCTGATCTCACCTCATAAAGATGTCAATCTCATTGAGGAACACGAACTGACTACGTATGAGGAAATGATACAAGGTATCGACTCCCTATTATGGGAAAGTGCCATATAATCCGAAATGGATTCCATGTAGATCAACCAAGTTTGGAACTAGTTGATGTATCAGAAGGAATTATGCCTATTGGTGTATAAGTCTTCAAAGAAGACATACATGGAAGGCAACATACCAACGTACTAAGCTAGGCTTGTAGCGAAAAGGTATCGTTATCAACATTATGTTGATTACGATGAAACCTTTTACCGGTTGCCACAGTAAATCCATTTGGATAATGCTTGCTGATGCTGCATGTTTCATTTATGAAATGTGGCAGCTGAATGCCAAAACTGCTTTCCTTAATGGAAACCTTTTGGAGGATGTTTTCAACATCCTGACGGTTTTGTCGTACCAAAACTAGCAAACAAGGTCTGCAGGTTATTCGATCCATGTATAGATTGAAGCAAGCATTGGGTTATTGGAACTATCGTTTGATGTAATCATAATGGTATATGATTTAATTCAAAACGAAAATGATTCTTGTGTATATAACGAGGTTAGTAGGAGCGCACTGACAATAATTATCCTATAAAATAATGATAAAATGTCATTTCTTGGAAATGATATTCCCATAATACAATCGGTGAAAGCTTGGCTTTCATGAAAATTTTCCGTAGAGTTCTTGGGAGAGACAACCTTTATTCTAGGAATAAAGATCTACTGGGATAGATATAAAGGTTGTTAATATTCTCCGAGGACTTGTACATTGAAATAAATGTACGCGACCTGGTGTCTCATACGCTTTGAGCATATGGAGTCACAATCAGGCAAGCTTTCATGAAAATCTCCGTAGAATTCTTGGGAGAGACAACCTTTATTCTAGGAATAAAGATCTACTGGGATAGATCTAAAGGTTAATATTCTCTGAGGACTTGTACATTGAAATAAATGTACGCGACCTGGTGTCTCATACGCTTTGAGCATATGGAGTCACAATCGGGCCAATCCAAGTGATAGTCATTGGATTGATATTAAGAACATCATTAAGTATCTTAGAGGAACTAAGGTGCTATCTTAAACTATGGAGAAGGAGAACTTGAAGTGACTGGGATCACCGTTGCAAGTTTCCAAACCAATAAAAATGACTATAAGTCGTAACAACGGTACTACAAAATTTGAATAATGGTACAGTGAGTTGGAAATCTTCCAAGTAAGACACTCTTACCGAATAAACAACAAAAGTAGATTATTGCTGCAGCTGAGGCTGGAATAGAAGCCTTCTGGATTGATAATAATCTAATTAAATTAGATATAGTTATGTTAGCAGCTGAGCTAGGCTTCAGCACAGGCTAAAGAATTAATGGTCTCATCAACGATCCAGATATATACTTCGATATTCATCTGATTCGTTTGGATCATACATCGTGGTGACGTGATGATCGAATAAATCGCATCAGATGATAATCATGCAAATCCGCTGACGAAAGTTTTATCTTAGTAATTTAAGCGAACCGTACATAGTTCGGGTGTATGACACTCGAGTGATTGGCTATAGGAAAAGTGGGAGATTTTTGGACAGTTATGACCTATAGCGTCACTATTTGTACAGATCATGGTGTTGTTGTACAAATTAACTATGTGACAAAGGAGATTGCTCTCTTATCATTTGTGATTAGATCACCAAGATGTATAAATGATAGGAGGTCCTTATGATTAGTACATGGATTGAGATGATATGAGACAGTATCAATCCACGAAGGTTTAATCATTAAATATCCCTAGTCAGAGTATTATCGAGATTGGACATCGATAATACGTAAAAGACTAGTATTACACTTGTGCACGTTGTGAGGGCATAACGACATAGTTATCATATATTTGGGTATAGGATACTCATGCAAGTGTAATAGGAGGTTGTTTTTTACCGATGGTACGGAAAATAGCTTCGCTCTAGATAGACCCCTTAGAATTCCATTGGTACTATGACTATGTGTCTATGAAAGTCTGAAATCAGGGTAGGTGTATTTGGTTTTAACTTGAGACTTGCACCGATAATGCTTGCGACAATCAATATGCTTTATTTTTAGGTCGTCCAGGGCTTTACCAGGTTCTGTGTACGCCTCTACTTGGTATATTGAGAATCGTAGTGTATTGGGTGTGATGTCAAGACAGAAGTATCACTCCAGTCATAGTGGAGATGATGGTCACGTAGGATACATAACTGGTTCTCTTATGTACTGCCGTCATCGGGATAAAATGACTAGGTCATGTTTATCTGATTATAGAGACTAGTTGTCAGAGATTTGATATGTGCTTCGTACGGGGCAGACACAATTCCAGCCCCAGGCCTAGCATATGACATCCGATACTGGATCGAGATACGCAATACTACGTATATTACACCTGATATAGATCACATATTCCTGTAAGGATATTTCTGGAGAATTGGGTAGGCATGTCGCTTTGCTAGAAGCCAACCTTGTCTTGTAAATCGGTACAAACATAGTACTAGGTACTTACGTGTTCGGATAGTCCGACGACCGTATTTACTGCCAATATATCCGGGGATCTCATGGGTCGCTTCCCGAAGATTCACCGATGATGTATGACTCGCACTTTTTTAATCTGGGATTAATTAGATGAGAGAGAAAATTAATCTGGGTTTAATTGCAGATATATTTTATCTGGGATAAAGTATCAATTAAAGAGAAAAAACGATTAATTTATAATTAATCGATAAAATAATATATTCGATATATTATACGAAATTGGATTTCGACGCAGAATTGAAATTTGATTTTAATTTGGGCAAACGAGTTAATTTAGAATTAATTCGTTAGCGATATGAATAGTGATTTCGCTAGGCATAATCATTTAATTATGTCGCAATGGAAAATTTGTTAATTTGGAATTAGCGAACCCGAGCCCGAGAGTGTTTGCGAGCGCACTCGCATTTTGAATTCAAGTGGCGCCCGTAAGCACATCAAGCGTCAAATCATTAGTCACATTAAGCATCAAATCACATGTCACTTTGAGTGATGTGACAATTTGATTGATTGATTGATGGTAGTTGTTGGCAAAGCTTTAATTGGTTTGACTTTTGAAAGCCAAAAATTTGGTATATGATATTTGGAAAATCAATTACCAATTACACAACACATAACACTCTCTCTCTTGCTTCTTTCTCCCTCTTTCACGCCCACAAAGGGGCTATTTTTCCTTCTCGTTTCACCGATAATCACAAGGAGAAGATGAGTGATTTTTGTGGCAAAAATCAAGAGTGCTAGCACACATTTGGAGACATATAAATGTGATAGGGAAACCAACTTGTGAGCTTGGAATCACCACCCAAAAGCTTGGAGCTTGGACCGAAAATGGAGGAGCCAAACCAGTGGACTACCGTGACCACCATGGAAGGAGAAAAATAATTTTTGTTCTTCACCGCATCGCCTCAACCGATCGATGTAAGTATTCCGCAACTTCCTCGATGTATTCACATATTGTTTCTATGCTTTATTCGATCCTCGGGACTTAGAGATTTCCCAACAAGAATATCTTTCATGAATTTGACATAGCTGGGCATTTGTTCCAAAGCTTCTACAAATAGGATGTTGATGTGCATCTTTTTGAAAACCTTCAGGAATCGAGCAAACTGCTTGTCCTGTTTGTTTTCCTGAAGACGCTGAGGAAAAGGTGGAGGTGGAGTGATCTGTTCTTTTTCCTTTGCTTCTTTTTCTTTTGCTTCTTTTTCCTCCATCTGTTGCTCTGCTTCTTTTGGAACATCTTTAATGGTTTCCTTGATTCCAACATCTTTGTTGATTTCAGTACCACTTTTCAAGGTGATGGCTTGACTTTGCTCCTTCCCTCGGTTCCTTGGATTTGGTTCTGTATTGCTGGGAAGATTTCCTGGTGGTCTGTAACTCTGAGCATTGGCCAGTTGTCCGACCAATATGGCGGTATCCTTTTTAAGTCAAATTTTAAATAGTGAATATATTATTTTTAAGGGAGATTAATCTAAATAGCAATAGTAAAAGAATTACCTTTCACCTTAGCAGAGGGAAGTTACGTCCTCATGGTTGAATAGTAAAAACTGTAAAAATAAAGAAAGTAAATTACTATTATTACAGAACTTAATTAAAATTTAATTACAAAACTTAAATTAAAAGAAACTAGAGAGAAGACTCCCTATTTACATCAAAGAAATAAGAGAGAATGGTACCACTGAAACTGAAATCTCGAGCTCAATTTATAGGCCTCGGTGGGCTCTCGGCGTCGCGACGCCAAGGTTGTGGGCGTCGCGACGCTGGAACAGTTAGGCGTGACATGCTCTGGTGATGACATGTGGCGATTCTGATAAGGAGATAAGGCGACACGTGGCAAGGCGGCTGAGAGCTCAATTATTATGCTGATGTGGCATGACGTGGTGACTCGTGGCGAAAGGGAGTGTCGGCATCGTAGGATTGCGACACGTGGCATGCTGTGATTGGTTGATGATGACGTGGCAATGATGTGGCACTTTGACTCGGTCAACTGGTGATGTGGATGATGACATGGCGGTGACGTGGAGTGACACGTGGCACACGTGGCAATGGTGATTGTCGGCACCGTAGGATGATGACATGTGGCACGGCGCACGTTAGCAAATCGGCTGTGATGGTGACACGTGGCACGACGCACGTTAGCAAAGTCAAACTTTTCATATTCTGACTCGTTGACCTGGTGCACATTAGCATGACTTGGTACACGTTAGGAGTCGCGATGCCAAATGCTTGCGCGTCGCGACGTGCCAAAATTACCAAAATGCCATTTTTCCAATTTTTACTGTTTTGCTCCAAATCACCTCCAGAATGTCCTGAAACTTTATTTATCTACAAAATAACACAAAACACATCAAATTATTCACAAAAATTAAGAAATTATACAAAATATTAAGTTAAATGAGTGGGAAATAGTGATAGATTTACCACTCATCACTTTCACGGAGAAAAGAAAACATAAATTTACCACTCATCTCATTATTACATTAATAATGATAATGTCGTTAGGATATATAACACCAGAAATAAATTTATACGCTCCCACTAACCCTACTATCATATGTGTATTCTTTATGCTTTGATAAAATCAGACAATCTGACTGTTATCAAAATTAGAAAACATAAATTTCTGGAAAGCTTATCCGAGTCTACAATAGACTCTATAAGCTAGTATATCAAACTGTGATCTTAGCATAATACAAACTCTAAGGCCATTCTAGAATGAACTCTTCAAACAAAGAGACCACAACAGATCTCTCATTTGAAGAAACCATTCAGGAACACCATTTTACATTCTTTAGCCAAAATACATTGTTTAATATCAACATTAACCAACAGATATTTAATTGTTCAATTAGTGCGATTGGAGACAAGTTTTCTCAGAATCTACAATAGATTGCTGAGTTTAACTTTTCTCACAATCATACTATAAAGGTCAAACCTTTAATTAGCTCACTTTGCTTTTGCTGCGCAAACAGTTTGCACATTTTATAAACGATTCATAACGAAAGCTCAATCAAGTTCAAAACTTAATCGTAGTAAGCTATAAACAATCTTAGATCTATGGTTCAATGCTAACTTCCGAAATCGATATCGAATATCGCTCCCACTATAAGTTTTAGGATAATTTTCTTCGAAAAGAAAACAACAGAATCATTAAGTATCAAATACTTTGTAAATGATTCTGATATCCTATTGAACTTATACAGAAGTTGTCTAAGAAACTTTTCATCTTATTAATTATGTAGTTCCATTATAGTTTATCACTCTCACATTTGACTTCAATAAATCTAGTATTTTCTACAACTGTTAACATCTAATATTACACACCAAGTAATAAAACAATTTTATTACTCGGGATCGTAGAAAAGATATTCTATCAAACAGAATACAATATTCTATTAAATAGAATAAATGATAAACTTTTACTTGTACCTCCAATGCACAAGTACTTTCAATTATATAACCATTATATGAAAGAAAGATTCAAATCTCAAACATTTTAAGATTCAAATTTTCTACTTATACATATCATATACGTAACTGTAGAAACTAATATATCTTAATTAAAATGATGAATTAGTGTAGCTGGAGCATAACCCCAAGAGTATTGAAACTAATTCGGTAACACTTGTAGGCATTGCATTTTTGCATGTGAAACCCGATGATGAGTCTCATTTGGAGGCACTACCTTTTAAGTCGCGAAAACCGCGGGAAACAGATGTCGGAAGGGAGGAGTCAAGAATTGACTCATAGTCGGATTAAGTTCGCTGGTTTAGCTTCGGGTTACTTGTTGGTGTTCCGTTTTAAAATTTATTCTCGGCCCAAAACCCCGCAAATCACTTAACCTTAGTCCAAGCCCAATCCAAAGAAATAATTAATGTATGTCACAAATTAAAATAATTAAAACATTTAAAACACATGTCACAAATTTTAATTCAAAACCAATTAAATTGTAATGAAATTAAATTGAAATCTTAATTAAATTAAATTAAAACCAATTGAAATTAAATTAAATTCCTAAATTAAATAAATTAAATGTTAACTCTAAAAATCACAAACCAATTGAATTAATTAAATTAAATTCACAATTAAATCCAATTAAATTAATTCCAATTCCAATTAAATAAACAAATTAAATATTAATTAAATAATATACCAAATTAAAGAGAATAATTAATTAAGTCATATACCAAATAAAATAAAATAAATAAAATCTAAATAATAACCTACCAAAATAATAAAAATACTTACACAAATTAAAGAAATTGCATGCCTAATAAAGATAAATCAAATATATTAACTTCCTAACTTAACAAATATCATGCCTAATTAAAATCAATCATAACAAATTAAATATATTGTATTCCTAATCTAGCCAAGATTTGTCCCCCCTCAATCTAATCTTTTCCTTGTTGGATACCAAATCAAATCCTCCCTTTAATGCCAAATCCTATTCCTTGTGAGATAAGGTGAAGCCCTAGCCATTCTCTATATAAACAACCACCACCCAAAGCCATCCTCCTCTCCCAACTACTTCAATCTCCACGGAAAACCAATAACAAAAAATATAAACCCTAACAGTCCACTCTCTCTAATACACGCCCAAGACATCAAGAACCTCCCATCTTCCACGCAAATCATAAGTCATAAACCCTAAAAGACACCAACCCCACGACCAAGCAAGAAAGGTAAACAAAACTCTTCTCTTCTTCTCTCTTTCTTTTGGCCGTGAATACCACATCCTCCATCCCCTCCATTGCTGACTTTCAACAGCCATTACCATCACCAAAATAACACCCAAAACAACATCAATATTCACGCAAAAAGCAACCAGAACTGCAGCAATATTCACGCAAAAAATCAACCAGAACAGCGCCCTTGTGCATGCAGTGTGCGCAAAAACAGCAGCCCTTTGACGAGTTTTAGCATTTCCAACAGCCCCCTAAAATACCCTAAACCAGTGAGTAAAATACTGCACATCCAACCCTTAAAAAATTACAAACAAACCTGCACAAATTGACCCCTAAAACACCCAAAACAGTCCCCAAAAATGTTTAAAATAGTGACCTGAACAGCAAGCAGAAATACAGAGGAAACGACAGCAAAATGAAAGCAAAACAGCAAGCAAAATAGCAAAACAGTGAGCTAAGATGCTAAACCAGTGAACCGGAGAAGTTGAGGAGCTTTACCCTTCCGATCTCCGTGGAACGCGAGTCCGAAAGTCGGCAAAAAAGGTTAGACCTGAGGGTATTTTCCACATTCGTTTTTCTGTTTTATTTGTATTATTTATTGAGTATTGTTCACATGATTGTTATGTTGAAATGCATGTTGTGGCCCTTGAGTAGATAAATATGCATGTATTACGAGATATTGTATGTTGTGGCTTTGGAATAATATGAAAGATGTGTCATCGCTCGCAGTATATCAGATGGAAACCCAGACATAAATTTCATAGCCGATTCCGAATGGACGGTAGTATGATCTGTACTCGGGATACAACTCCACGTACCGCTTGAGTAAACGACACATTCTTTTGTTTTATATTGCTTTGATTTTTTTTTTTCGTCATTTGAATTCCGCATGTTACTTGTTTATGCATAATGCAATCGAGCGCATGGGCTTAGTAAGTCGGATTAAAGGTCCCCTATTTGGAGGGGTTAAAATCCTTTACCACGATGCTTTGCCGCGCCGGTTGATGTGTGTTCGGTTGAAAGTAAGATATGTTGAATCGGGCACA
The DNA here is from genome assembly GCA_019454045.1 of Zanthoxylum bungeanum. Taxonomy (NCBI): domain Eukaryota; kingdom Viridiplantae; phylum Streptophyta; class Magnoliopsida; order Sapindales; family Rutaceae; genus Zanthoxylum; species Zanthoxylum bungeanum. Next base: position 39,740 of record SKCR01012915.1, read on the forward strand.
CTAAGTTTGATATTATTGTCTTTATTTTTTGTATGCATGATGCAATCGAGCACATGGGCTTAGTAAGTCGGATTAAAGGTCCCCTATTTGGAGGAGTTAAAACCCTTTACCACGATGCTTTACCGCGCCGGTTGATGTGTGTTCGGTTGAAAGTAAGATATGTTCAATCAGGCACACTAAGTTTGATATTATTGTCTTTATTCTTTGTATGCATGATGCAATCGAGCGCATGGGCTTAGTAAGTCGGATTAAATGTCCCCTATTTGGAGGGGTTAAAACCCTTTACCACGATGCTTTGTCATGCCGGTTGATGTGTGTTCAGTTTAAAGTGAGATATGTTCAATCGAGCACACTAAGTTTGATATTATTGTCTTTATTCTTTGTATGCATGATGCAATCGAGCGCATGGGCTTATTATGTCGGATTAAAGGTCCCCTATTTGGAGGGGTTAAAACCTTTTACCACAATGCTTTGCCGCATCGATTGATGTGTGTTCGGTTGAAAGTAAGATATGTTCAATCGGTCACACTAAGTTTGATATTATTGTCTTTATTCTTTGTATGCATGATGCAATCGAGCGCATGGGCTTAGTAAGTCGGATTAGAGGTCCCCTATTTGGAGGGGTCAAAATCCTTTACCATGATGCTTTGCCGCGCCGGTTGATGTATATTTGGTTGAATATAAGATGTGTTCAATCGGGTATACGAAATCCCATATAGTCATTCTTATCTTTATATGCATCATAATGAAAAACATGTTTATTCCATTGGTTGCATCATTTACCTTAGTCTTGGCTTAACGTATTACAATTCATATATCCATGTTATGATAGAATTTGAGTATTATTTCTTGTGGTATATCGGATGGAAACCCAGACATAAATTCCGTAGCCGATTCCGAATGGACGGTAGTGCGATCTGTGCTTGGGATACAATTCCACGTACCACTTGGAAAAGTACTCACATGTGTGCTTGTGTCCATATTAGTTATCTTCTTTTGCACCACGTCATAGCATGCTCACTTTAACGCCTAATTGCATCCTTAAGTATCTTTTTGCATTATGTACTTAATTGACTCTTTTATTTGTGCATGGACATGTAATAGTTATTTGTTTATGATATGTCTATGAAATCATATTTGATTCGCCTTTATGTGCGCTTGTGTGGTTAGTGTGTGCTTGTGTTTCCATGAATACAATATGCCAATGAAGTTGTATGTTTGTTGCTACTTTGATGTACTTTCAAGCATGCAATCTTATATGTGAAATATATGCAAATTTAGGTGTAAGTTTTATTTTTGCGCATATGGATTTAGAAGCATGATACTCTTGGAAATAAGTGTTACTTAAGCTTGATTAAATTATTACACAAATCCTTTCATTACAAGTGACATAAGTAAGGGACCATTCCGAACCCAACGGTTTGAGGTCTTCCCTTGCGAGGGGTGAGTGCGGCCTTAAATCTCATTTTCCTGGTTCACACCGCGTGGCGACTCCATTATTCTCCGGTTTAGTCCCTCGTGACTACTCCGTACTCTCGACCGGGCCGCGAGCCCGGGACAACATGCGTCGTCCAGTTCCTATGTTCCCACAACACTCAATATCAAACGAATCAAATCATATAAGATTCAATTTCTCCCACTGATCAATTCCATCATGATGGAATCGTAGAAGAATAATATTGAGTAAGAATCACATTCATTAAATAACTTTAGAACTAATTTCCATAAATTCATATGTTTGATCATATCAAATATCTTTGAACAAATCAAAGACTCACAATGAATTTTTTTTTTTTTTAAAATATAGTCTTCAATACTTCAAATAGAATACCTTTGAACCATTCAAAACATTCTATCAACGTTTCATCATAAACATATTGAAAGTTCTCGAACCATTCAACATGTTCAATATATATTCTTTTAGAAACATGTAACCAAGTCATGAAAATTCATTAACTAAGTTACGAAGTAAAAAAAAACTATCCATGGCAATTTATAATTCATTAAACTACATACTTCCAAAGTATTAGTTTAATAAATTCGTGATCCAATGACGATCATTGGTTAAATGAGATTTAATTACATCCTGAATACAATATTCATTAAATGGATAAGGATATATGGTGTGATCTCATATCAGATAATCCGTTACCATAAGGAATAAACATCTAATGCTTATGTGATAAAATCTCATAAAGCATTGTTCTAAGTTATTTAGTTAACCAAATATTTTTCTTAATGTTTATCTCTTCATCAATGTCACTACTAGTCATATTAAAACATGTAACAATTGGTTATAAAGAACAAGTAAATATCCAATAGTCGCAAGTTCTGATATCAAATATCAAAACAATCATTAAATATTATTTTAAATAACTAGATGGGAGATCTGGTATCCAATACCTACAATTATCATATTGTGAGAATCGATATTCTCTATACACAACTATACACATCTCATTTCTTTAGCTTTATAATTTGCCTTCAATTATTCACAACAATTACAAATAATTGATTAACAAACTGTGTCAAACACGTGACTTCTAAAAGTCACTAAAGCCAAGAAACGTCATTATAAGATAAACAAAATACCTAATGGAATTTTCTTAATGCCAGTCAAAAATCTCGAGACATGAACTAATTCACATCAATTCTTACCACACAAGAAACTATTCTCTCTAGACAATTATATCCTAAAACAAATATCTATTTAGATTACTTATCGTGACTTAGAAACTAAGTCACTAACCATCTTGATTTTCAAGAAAATCGGAACAATAGTTCCCAATGGTTTTAACTAATCTAACAATATCCAAGTCAACTTACATTCTAGAACCTATTCTAGAAATACAGAACCAAAAGTGAAGTCGGAAAACATATTCAAGTGCATGCAGTGGATTAGAAGTATAATTCTATTAACAATATAGAATAAAGGAAAAAAAGGCAGTAATTTCCATAATATTATGCACTGCCTTAGTTATGGATTTTTAACCCAGCAGTGTCTCCCACTACTTTACGTAATACTGTAATCCCCAACGGAAAATGGGAATTCAATAATTAAATCGAATTCCATAGTGAGAGTTGGACCCCAAGAATATATTTCGACTCACAGCTTTGGCACGATCTCGCCTACGTATATTCATTAGGTAGACAACGCATTGTCAATCACACTCACCGCGACTCCAGATTTTGGTCCTGAATGTTTCTCATTATGACAACTTTGGCACGTTCATAAGGAGGCGTATCAAGACTTCACTTGCCAATGACAAACTCAAGCTACCGATGTAGTCCTGGCAGCTTTGGCACGTTCAAGATTTCCACTTTCACGTGAATTTATCTAGTATCAAATATAAATCCGGAATGGATAAAATTCTATCAACTACTCCCTCACTGCTTTGGCACTTTCTCGGATGCAGCCATAGAAAGAAACCCATAAATCGTATTGACAAGATGGACCAAGAAACATGCATCCAATACATGTCACTTTACAGCCTTATTTAAGCGAGGATATTCCTCAAGAAAGCTTTGCTCTACATCAAATGAAGAATAAAATATAGATCAATTTCTAAACAATTCAATTCTACCTTAGAAAACAAAACTTAATTTAACCATTAAATTTCTGTTACGTTTCCTGTTAGAGTAGAACCGAAAAGTCAAGAAATATCTAAATTACATGCATGTGCAAACATCAAAATTGGATTATATATCATATATCAAGCATGAAAAATGTAATGGATGAAGGATCAGACCTGCTCTGATACCATTTTTGTGGGGGTTTTGGATGAAGGATCAACCCAAGAACAATTCTAGGTATTACAAGAGTGGTCATAAAACTCTAGAATGGCAACATATGATCAAATTGAACAACTATTACAATAATCTCTTTCAATACTTCTTTACACATGCATTAAGCCTTCAAATCAATCTTCCAAATCAAAATGCCCCAATTATTAAGAAGTAAGTAAACCCTAGAACCATTCTAGTAAATCAATAACATGAAAGATAATTTCCAAGCTTAGGGATATAAAGAATTACCTTTATTTCTCCTGTTTCCTTAAGCTTTTCTTGATTTTCTTCACATTCTTCTTTTTGTTTCTTCAAAAAAAAATTTAAAAGCTTTTAATGGAGTTTGTTCGGCCATGGAAAACCTTATAAGAATAAAAGAAAATTTTCCCTTTTTAAATCATCATTGCCGACTTACTAAGGGCATTTTGTTCAATTTTTACAAAAATTAATTTGATCCAAAATTAAATTAATAAATCATGCCACATGTTACCAATTAATAATAAGCATGTGTGATAACAATTATCACAAATGAAAATTATCTAATTAAATTAAATATATAGTTAAAGTAGTGAAAAATCAAATTTAACACTTTAACCTTAAATTTAATGCCATGTGTAACCAATAATAATTAAACATATATTCCATAACAATTATGAAATATATATATATATATATATATATATATATATATATATATATCAATTAATCATTTAAATATTTAAAATTTAAATATCTAAATATCTAAATAATTAATTAATATAATTATTAATCCATATGTATTTTATTTACATTAAATAAATTATGTATAGAAGTGACATGTGTCAAAATCTCATTTGATAGTTAATCAATGTGTATCTAATCAAATTATGTATCAAATACAAATACACAATAATTACGACTGACCAAAATTGCCCATATGCATGTGTTTTCATTTAACCGTTTAAAAGATTCGAATTAACTCATTTAATCCAGTGAAGTATTATGAATAATCTGTATTATTCATAACGCGTTGCCCAAGTGTTAAACGAGTACACTTCATATAGTGAGATTCTCTAAGTTTAGGTTTATCCATCATGAAATCTAATTCGTGTCAATAATTCTCTCACTCATGAATTATGACGACCACGGATAATCTCGCTAAACTATGCAAGTCGAGGTCATTGCATACATATAATCCCTCCGTCACAGGCTATCCATATTATACTTGGGATATAGATAAGAACGTCAAATCCTTATGGTATAATATAGTCTACTTTCAAATTTACGATCTCTAAATAACACTCGGAACTTTCTTCCGAAGTTATACCACGACTATGAATTTACTAGATCGCAAACACGTGCATGATACCTATGCCTTGTACACAGGACTGACAGATTCTATCTTGATACGCACTGGATATCATGAGCATCAGTCCACACCCAACGAATAGGCGGAGGTCTGATCTAAATAGATCGGTGACGTGACTGCCATCAAAGTGTGGAGGATAACTCATATATCCACTATGGTATCTCAAGTCGAAGGACCATTATGCTCGCTCAACTCAAGAAGATTCCTATTGACGTTGGCATACCATCTATTAGGAAATATTCAGTGAGTCGTTCAATGTTTATCAAATAAACACCTATATGTCTATACCAGTCTCCCGAGACTCATGGTTCATTTAGATAAACCATCGGACCAAGTCACGATATACGACATGTACTGATCTCAGTGGATTTTACTAACCGACACGTGTTAGTAATTTTTGACAAGGAACTTTATTTAAGGATATACAACTTATAGTGACGCTTCCCAATATCAATTACAAACTACGTTGTAACTGCGCACTACGTAGTAAATCCTATGGTCTTTGTCTAATATAAACGTATCACCAAATCAGATTTAGTTTCATTAACCGTGAATGGTAACATAAGTACCAAGTGATATTTAAGAATTAAAGTTGTCATGGCAAAAGGTATAAGAGGTTTCAAACAAGAGTGGAACTAAAATGTGTGGGGCGGCATGCCACAAATATAGTATAAATTTTAGAACTAATAGCTCACGCAGGGAATTAGGTTAGAAAATGTTAGGCATAACTAGAGGTATGGAAATGAGGTTTCTTTGATGCATGAAGATAGTTGTAGTTGTAGGGGTTTTAGGATCTAAATCCGGTAACGCAGCGGAAGCGGTGGAAAATCAAATTTTCCAATTTCAAAACTTTTTCTCGAATTAATTAAATAAACATATTTATTTAATATTACAATAATCAAATTATGAAAATAAAATTCAATAAATCATATTTAAGTGAATTTACCGAATTGCCCTTACATTTGGTATTTTGTTCATTTTAATCCGAAATTGATCAAATCAATTTTGAATGATTCTAAATCATTTCTAATATGAACTTAGCATGTTCAAAACATCAAAACACCAAAGCAACACAAAGAACCCAAAATTGGCCATTTGGCCGAGAGCTCCAAAGGGGGGGAATGTGCATTTTGTGATTTCATGATTCAAAACACATCAATATGTAATCCAATCAATATGAAACTTTATATGCATCATATACACATCCTTATACACAACATAAATGAAAAGCCCCAAATTTGGAAGTGGTCATGAACCCTAATATTTCATTTCTTCAAATTGGATAAATTAGACCAAATAGTTTAAATCAATTACTTTAATCATCATTCTTCCATCGAATCAAAGTCTCAACACAATAAAACAACTCAAGATCAAATCTAGGTCATCTAAGAGTGGGTCAACAACTCTAGATTAGCAACAAGATTTCCAAAACCATAAAAGAATACTTATAACTACAATAGTCATAAGTTTCCTTCATCATACATGCTCAACACTTTTAACAAAACTTCCATCATCAAAAACATAAAGAATAAAGAAAATAATAACATAAGAACATCACAAGATGTAGCCTAGATCCGTAGGAACAATTTCCTTTCTAATAGTAAGTTGAGAATACTTACTAAAACCAAGCTTTTTCCTTTGTTTTTCTTTCTTTCACTCTAGCTTTTTTTGCTTTCTTTAATGGAGTTTTGTGTGAAAAGTGTATTAGGTTAAAATGAAATGAAATGAAAAAAAAATATATACTTGTTTGGAAAAGCCCTTGGCCGAAAATGGTAAAGGCTAATACAAAAATATTAATTTCAATTTCATTTGCAATTTCATTTAATCAACTTGACATAAATATCTAAAACACTTTATTGATATTTATATTAAGTCAACAAAGGCAACTTAATCATTTTAAAACAAATATCCAAGTTAAGATATTTATATTTAATTAATTTAATCATTTAACAATTAAATAATTAATTAATTAATTAAATACAAATATATTAAATATATGTATTATATTTACATGAAATATCAAATACATATATTCATATAGGATATAAGTCAAATATCTCAATTTGACTATTAATTAATGTGTATTTAAATTAATCAAGTATTGAATGTAAATACACAATAATTAATCAAATGACTATCGGGTCCCTTTAGCACGTATCTTGCGTTTAACCTTTAAACGACTTCATAAATAATCATTATTATTTATAAATGTTGCTCTAGTGCTCTACGAGTATGTTTCATTATTGAGACTCTCTAGATTCAGGTATATCCGTCACGAAATCCAATTTCGTGTCCATAATTTATCCACCCGTAAATTATGACGATCACGGATAATCTCGCTGAATCATACAGGTCGAGGTCATGGCAAATGTAAAATTCCTCCGTCATAGGTATCCGGATAAATCCCAAAGATATAGATGTAAACGTCAAATCTCTACGAGGATTATCCAGTCGACTATTCTATTAGCAATCTCTAAAAGAATTTTAGAACTAGCTTCTAAACTTTACCGCGGGCACATGGTTTTATCTGATTTCTAATCATATGGACTACCTATGCTCTGGTACACAGAACTGATGGATCCTATCTTGATACACATAGGACACCCTGAGGATCTATCTACACCCAATGAATAGACGGAGGTCTGATCTAAATAGATCGGTGACGTGACTGCCATCTAAGTGTAGAAGATGTCTCATGTGCCTACAATAGCATCTCAAGTCTAAGAATCACAAGTGCTACTCAACCCGAGAAGATTCTTATTGACGTTGGTGTACCATCCATTAAGAATCTTCGGTGAGTCGTTCAGTGTTTATCCGCTATAAACACCCACATGTCTGTACTAGTCTCCAAGACTAATGGTTCATTGAGAAACCATTGGAATCATATATTCCAGTATACGACATGTATCGGTCTCAACGGGTTTACTTTACTGTCCAAGTAATGTAAACCTTGACCAGAAACTGTCTGAGAATGACAACGTCACGATACTATTCAATGTCAGTTGCGACGCTTTTGCAACAGTACCATGACTAATCATTCTAAGGTCATTACGTCTTTACCATATAAAAAGATACATTATATATTATAGAAACTGCATATATTATTCATAATAATAATGTTTTACAGAAGTATTGAAAAGAAATACAACCGAGAATTGGCGCTCTGAGCACCAACCCCAACAAAATCTTCCACTTGCTCCAGTGCCAATAACGATTGTATCTAATACCCATTGAATCCACATGTTTATCAAACAACTTGGGAGGTATGGCCTTCGTCAGCGGGTCTGATACATTATCTTCACTCGGTACCTTGCACACGAAAATATCCCCTCGCGACACAATCTCTCGAATGATGTGGTACTTGCGTTCCACATGCTTCGACTTCTGATGCGCCCTCGGTTCCTTTGCTCGCACAATGGCTCCAGTATTATCACAGTATAACGGAATCACATTCTCGATACTTGGGACAACTCCCAATTCTGTGATAAAGTTATTTATCCACAAAGCCTCTTTTGCAGCTTCAGAAGCTGCAATATATTCCACCTCAGTGGTGGAATCTGCTGTTGATCCCTGTTTGGAACTCTTGCAACAAACTGCACCTCCGTTAAGGGTAAATACGAATCCAGATGTAGACTTTCTATCATCGGGATCCGATTGGAAATCAGAATCTGTATACCTGTTAAGTTGTAGTTCGTTTCCTCCATAAATTATTAACTTATCCTTAGTACCTTTAAGATACTTGAGGATATGTTTAATGGCCATCCAATGATCATTAACTGGATTGGACTGATACCGACTAGTTACGGTAACAGCGAAATTGATATCAGGCCTCGTACATAACATGACATACATTATGCTACCCAAACACGAAGCATAAGGTTGGTTAGACATTCTAACATTCTCATCTTCTGTTTGTGGACACATCTTCTTTGAAAGATGAATCCCATGTCTGAACGGTATGTTTGCTGTCTTATAGTTACCAAAACTATACCGTTCCAAGATCTTATCTATGTACGTTGATTGAGATAACCCAATCAGCCTCCTTTGTCTATCTCTATAGAGTTTTATCCCTAAAACATAGGAAGCTTCTCCCAGGTCATTCATGGAGAAATTCTTAGAGAGGTACGCTTTTACGCTTTGTAACATACCTAAATCATTCCCAATGATTAGGATGTCATCAACATATAGGACTAAAAATACGACCATGCTCCCACTGGCCTTCTGATACACACAGGATTCTTTAGAATTCTTGAGAAAACCAGACGATCTAATAATCTCATCGAATCAAAGATTCCAACTTCGTGAAGCTTGTTTAAGTCTATAAATAGACTTCTTAAGCTTACACACCATGCCCGATTTTTCCCTGGACGCAAAACCTTCCGGCTGTTCCATATAGATTTCTTCATCAAGAAATCCATTTAGAAAAGCCATTTTGACATCCATTTGCCAAATCTCGTAGTCATGATATGCAGCTATAGAAAGCAAAATCCAAATAGACTTAAGCATTGCTACCGGCGAAAAAGTTTCATCGTAGTCGACGCCAGGTTGCTGCGTGTAACCTTTTGCTACCAGTCGGGCCTTGTAAGTTTCAACCTTACTATTAGGCCCGCGCTTCCTCTTGTAAACCCATTTACAACCGATAGGAACAATTCCTTCGGGAAGCGGAACCAAGTCCCAAACTTGATTCTCATGCATTGAGTCTATCTCGGATTTCATGGCACTTTGCCATTTCACGGAGTCGATGTCCAACATCGATTCTCTATAGGTGAAATGATCTGTCTCTTCAACTAAGAGAACATCCAAACTCTTTTCTTGTATCAAATACAAGCGTTCAGGAGGTCTAGATACCCTTTCGGACCTACGGAGTGTGTGTGTTGAAGGTCCTTCATCTACTTGAACTTCAGGTTCCTCCGTTGGTTCGTTGTTTTCAGGTTGGACTTCATCAAGCTCAACCTGTCTATGATTACCACCTTCTGAAAAAAATTCTACTTCTAGAAATTTTGCGAAGCAAGCTACGAACACATTTCGATGCTCGGTATCATAGAACAGATATCCCCTCGTATTCGAAGGATATCCAACAAACCTAAACTTTTGCCCTTGAGGCGAAAGCTTATCTTGCTGAGTCACCCTGACATAGGCAGGACAACCCTAAACCTTAATATAATTAAGATTTGGTCTCCTACCGAACCATATATGATACAGAGTCGTAGGAACAGCTTTTGAAGGAGTCTTGTTCAAAAGATGTGCAGCTGTTAAAAGAGAGTAGCCCATAAATAATAGGGAAAATCCGTGAAACTCAACATTGATCGGACCATATCAAATAAAGTCCGATTTCTCCTCTCATACACTCCATTGTGCTGTGGAGTACCTGGAGGAGTATATTGAGCGAGAATCCCATTCTCCTTCATATAATCCATGAACTCACCACTCATATATCGCCACCTCGATCGATCAGATCGAAGGCATTTAATATATTTACCAGTTTGTTTTTCTACTTCATTTCGGAACTCTTTGAACTTTTCAAAGGTTTCCGATTTATGTCACATCAAATAGACATAACCGTACCGTGACAGATCATCGGTAAAGGTAACGAAGTACGAATAACCACTGTGAGCAGTCTGACTTAGTGGACCACATACATCAGAATGTACGAGTTCCAGTAAGTTAGTGGTGCGGTGTCCAACACCAGAAAATGAGGCTTTGGTCATCTTACCCTGAATATAGGATTCACAAGTTGGATAGGATTCAATGGTAAGAACTAGTATCAAACCATTCCTAACCAATTGGGTAAGGCGTTTAACACCAATGTGACCAAGCCGCATATGCCAAAGTTCAATATCATTAATTACAGGTAAACTACGTTTATTAACTCCAGTATTTAATATATCCTTTGAAGTTTGCAATGTATAATGACCATTCTGGTTTGGACAACAAAGGATCTGAATATTATTTCTATCATATAAATATAAAGAAATGTTCTTAATATTAATACAAAAGCCTTCTGTATCCAATACAAAAAGTGATATAATATTAGCTACACATCCTGGTACAAAATGGCATTCATTTAACAAAAGTGTCCCATTCGGCAATGAGATCTCGCATACTCCCACTGCAACTGCATCCAAAGAGTCTCCATTCCCAAATCGCAACTGCATCTCCCCGGGCTTCAGCCTCCTACTTTCCTTCAGTACCTGCAACGAATTGCAAATGTGAATGGGACAAGCAGAATCTAAAATCCAGTTGGATGTAACGGCTTCACAAGCCAAAGATAAATCAATAACTGGAAAAATAAATGTACCTGATATAGATGCTCTATCTCTCCTCAGCTGGGCGATGTAATCACGACAGTTCCTTTTCCAATGCCTGACTTTTCCGCAGTGGTGGTATTTGTCTTCAGAAGCCCTATTGGGCATAGCAATCTTTGCCTGTTGTTGAGGACCAAAAGTCTTCTTCTTCTTCCTTTTCTTATTTTTTCCCTTTGACCAGGTCTGGGAAGAAGCAGAGAGAGAAGTAGATCTCGGAGGGCGAGTCGGTACTCCCTTCTAAAGTCCTCTTCTGTCGTGAGCAATATCCTATGTAGCTCCTGGTAGGTACAGACAGTCCCATTCATATGAAGTACATCACGAACTGGCGATATGAAGTTGGAAGTGAACCAAGAATGACACTCCTACCGAGAATGTCATTCAAGATGAGATTATGTTGCCTCAATTGATCGATCAAATCGATCATCTGAAGAACATGTGGGCTAACATCTTATCCCTCATCCAGACGCGCATGGAACAGTTCCATTGCGACTTTGTGAACAATCACTTCTTCTTGGTTCTCAAACGATTGTCTCAATTGCGTCATCATACTATACGAATCTAGCATACCATAGTATTGTTTCTTGAGTTTCAGAGACAGTGAACTAAGGATGTATGATTTAACCCTTAAATCATCATCCTTCCAAGTTTCAAAAACTTGGCATTCCTCCTCCGTAGTGTCCGCACCGACAGCTAGGGGCAACGGACCCTCAAGAACATATCCCAGCTTTTCGGAATCGAGGACAATCCTCAAATCCAATTCCCAGTCAGCGAAGTTCTCAGTGCCTTTAAGTTTGTTCGCATCTAGCATACGCGCAAACTGATTTGTGGATTATGCCGCCATCGCAAATCTATCATATAGATCACGAAAAACGGTTAGCAGAAATTAAACAGTTTCATATAATATCAAAAGCATAAACTAGATCATGGATTTTTAATCTAAAAATGGCACTTCCACTAAATCATGCAATACTGTAATCCCCAGACAGAATACAAAGATTTAATAATTAAATTAAATAAAAATAGTGAAAGGTGGATCCCATGAATATATTTCGGCTCACAACAGAGGCACGGTCTCGCCTACGATATTCATCAGATATACAATTCATTTGTCAATCAATCAATAGTGACTCTTGGGTTTCCGGTCCTGGTCGTTTCTTGTTGTCGCTGCGAAGGCAGGCCCACAAGGAGATGTACTAAGGTTAAACTCGTCAATGATAAACTCAAGTTACTTACGTAATACTGACAGCTAGGGCACGTTCAGAATTCCGATTTCGCTTGAATATATCTAGTATCTAATATACATCCGGTATAAATAAATCCTTATCGGCTACACCCTCACAGCAGAGGCACGGTCTCGGATGTAGTCACATAGAAGTATTCATAAACCGTATTGACAAGACAGACCACATAACATGCATCAAATACATAATTACATTAAAACCTTATTAATCAGGGATTTTCCGCTAAGTGTCATACACCCTAAATCTAACCAAATTAGATTATAACAAGCATGTATAAAGTCAAGAAAACATTATTAAACATTGATTTAATAAAGGCTAATCATTTTAGGGGGCCTAGAATCAGACTCGCTCTGATACCATTTTGTGAGGGTTTTAGGGGCAAAATCCGGTAACGCAGCGGAAGCGGTGGAAAATCAAATTTTCCAATTTCAAAACTTTTTCTTGGATTAATTAAATAAAAATATTTATTTAATATTCCAATAATCAAATTATGAAAATAAAATTCAATAAATCATATTTAAGTGAATTTACGGAATTTCCCTTACACTTTGTATTTTGTTCATTTTAATCCGAAATTGATCAAATCAATTTTGAATGATTCTAAATCATTTCTAAGATGAACTTAGCATGTTCAAAATATCAAAACACCAAGGCAACACAAATAACCCAAAATTGGCCATTTGGCCGAGAGCTCCAATGGGGGGGGGAATGTGCATTATGCGATTTCATGATTCAAAACAAATCAATATGTATTCTAATCAACATGAAACTTTATATACATCATATAAACATCCTTATACACAACATAAATGAAAAGCCCCAAATTTGGAAGTGGTCATGAACCCTAATTTTTCAATTTCTTCAAATTGGACAAATTAGACCAAATAGTTTAAATCAATTACTTTAATCATCATTCTTCCATCCAATCAAAGTCTCAACACAATGAAACAACTCAAGATCAAATCTAGGTCATCTATGAGTGGGTCAACAACTCTAGATTAGCAACAAGGTTTCCAAAATCATAAAAGAATACTTATAACTACAATAGTCATAAGTTTCCTTCATCATACATGCTCAACACTTTTAACAAAACTTCCGTCATAAAAAACACAACGAATAAAGAAAATAATAACATAATAACATTACAAAATGTAGCCTAGATCCGTAGGAACAATTTCCCTTCTAATAGTAAGTTGAGAATACTTACTAAAACCAAGCTTTTTCCTTTGTTTTTCTTTCTTTCACTCTAGCTTCTTTTTCTTTCTATAATGGAGTTTTTTGTGAAAAGTGTATTAGGTTAGAAATGAAATGAAATGAAAAACAATATATACTTGTTTGGAAAAGCCCTTGGCCGAAAATGGTAAAGGCTACTACAAAAATATTAATTTCAATTTCATTTGCAATTTCATTTAATCAACTTGACATAAATATCTAAAACACTTTATTGATATTTATATTAAGTCAACAAAGGCAACTTAATCATTTTAAAACAAATATCCAAAGTTAAGATATTTATATTTTAATTAATTTAATCATTTAACAATTAAATAATTAATTAATTAATTAAATACAAATATATTAAATATATGTATTATATTTACATTAAATATCAAATACATATATTCATATAGGATATAAGTCAAATATCTCAATTTGACTATTAATTAATGTGTATTTAAATTAATCAAGTATTGAATGTAAATACACAATAATTAATCAAATGACTATCGGGTCCCTTTAGCACGTATCTTGCGTTTAACCTTTAAACGACTTTATAAATAATCATTATTATTTATAAATGTTGCTCTAGTGCTCTACGAGTATGTTTCATTATTGAGACTCTCTAGATTCAGGTATATCCGTCACGAAATCCAATTTCGTGTCGATAATTTATCCACCCGTAAATTATGACGATCACGGATAATCTCGCTGAATCATACAGGTCGAGGTCATGGCAAATGTATAATTCCTCTGTCACAGGTATCCGGATAAATCCCAGAGATATAGATGTAAACGTCAAATCTCTACGAGGATTATCCAGTCGACTATTCTATTAGCAATATCTAAAAGAACGTTTAGAACTAGCTTCTAAACTTTACCACAGGCCCATAGTTTTATCTGATTGCTAATCATATGGACTAACTATGCTCTGGTACACAAAACTGATGGATCCTATCTTGATACACATAGGACACATTGAAGATCTATCGACACCCAACGAAGAGGCGGAGGTCTGATCTAAATAGATCGGTGACGTGACTGCCATCTAAGTGTAGAAGATGTCTCATGTGCCCACAATGGCATCTCAAGTCTAAGAATCACAAGTACTACTCAACCCGAGAAGATTCTTATTGATGTTGGTGTACCATCCATTAAGAATCTTCGGTGAGTCGTTCGGTGTTTATCCGTTATAAACACCCACACGTCTATACTAGTCTCCAAGACTAATGGTTCATTGAGAAACCATTGGAATCATATATTCCAGTATACGACATGTACCGGTCTCAACGGGTTTACTTTACTGACCAAGTAGTGTAAACCTTGACCATGAACTGTCTGAGAATGACAATGTCAGGATACTACTCAATGTCAGTTGCAACGCTTTTGCAACAGTACCATGACTAATCATTCTAAGGTCATTATGTCTTTACCATATAAAAAGATAAATTATATATTATAGAAACTGAATATATTATTCATAATAATAATGTTTTACAGAAGTATTCAAAAGAAATACAACCGGGAATTGGCGTTCTGAGCACCAACCCCAATAGTAGCATGATAATTGTATAGCGTGTTCAACAGAAATTCATGGAATGAAAACGAAGAATTACCTCTTAGTCGATAATTCAAGGGATTATTCACTGAAGCTCGCGGAGTTTGGTGCATTATGTGCGAGCATGGAAAAAGGTGTTATGTATAAAAATCAGATGTTAAGGTAAGACGAAGAGTCTGTCAGAAATTAATGTGATATAGTTGATGAAGCAAATGTGGTTATGAGCATGCAGTCAGTTGAAAGTTGGTGGCCTAGGAAATAACATGTGAATCTGGTGACTTGTGGTTTCAATCCTAAAGGGGATTCGAGGAAGAATCCTATTTAGGGGGAGAAAATGTAACACCCCGATAATTCCGAAGACTAATATGTTGTAGGAGGCATAATCATGCTCAATCGTGTATGATTTTGAGGAATTACGTTTTGGATATTTGATGTGTCCTTGTAGTTCCATTCCAAATAGTCTTTAGTATTTGGGCCATAATTTTTTTCATACGATAAATGATCTTATGAATTTTATATGGCCGGATAGCTAAGACGAAGATCTATAACTTTTATGTGTAATTGTTTTCTAAATTTTGGACAGTCCTAGGTCGGATGTGGTCATTTCCCCAGACCATCTGCACAGTGACAAAAATGAGGAGTAAAATGAAATTACCATTTTAACCCAAAAGCCCATTACCCTTCTTAATTTGGCCTAATAGCTATATCACTTAAGTCCCTATAATTCTCTAGAAAAAGTTAGGTTAGTCAAGAAAGAAATATTGATTATTGGCCTGTGGAGAGTTGAATATTGGAGAGTTGATTATTGGTAGTGGAGAGTTGAATATTGGCCTGGAATCATACCAACATTGTGACGCGTATAGGAAAACGTCGCAATGTCGAGTTTGGAGATGCCCTCTGTTTCAGGTATGGTCGTGTGGGCGTCGCAATGCTTAACACTTGACGTCGCGTCGCGAATCATGAAAATACCCTCTACCTCGGGTCGATCTTGTGGAAGACTCAGTTCAGTCATGTGGAAGACTCGGGTTGGTCGTGTGGAGGACTCGGGTCGGTCATGTGAAGGACTCAGGTCGATCGTGTGGATAACTCGGGTCAGTCTTGTAGAGGACTCGGGTCAGTACGTGTGGGAGTCACACTGAATATGAAAATACCCTCTACCTCGGGTCGGTTCTGTGTTTACCTCTGTTTGGTCGTGTTGAAGCCTCGAGTCTGATTATATGAGTGTCGCGACGCCCAAAACCCAACGTCGCGACTCGGAGCAAAAAGAAACTCTCTGTCTGGGTTTGCTTGTATGGACGTTGTGACGCTTCCGACCTGGCATCGCGATGCGTGACAGAAAACAATCTCATTCCATTTCATATTCAATTTAAGATGTTAGAGGCCACCCTAAGGGTTTCGTATCACTACATATATGTTGGGGGTTTAAGGGGAATATCGGTAACGCAGCGGAATCGTGAAAAATCAAAATTTTCCGATTTCAAAACTTTTTCTCAGATCAATTAAATAAACTTATTTATTTAATTATCCAATTATCAAATTTTGAAAAATTACACAAGAAATCAAATTTCTTGGTAATTACCGAATTATCCCAAAACTTTGTTAATTTATCATTTTAGTCCAAAAGTTGTCAAATACAATTTTGGATGATTCTAAATCATTTCTAAAATATTTTTCAACACATCTAATGCATCAAAATCAGATTTCACACAAATTCCCAATTTTTAGTCTAATGCCGTGAGCCACCCAAAATTTTCAATTAATTGCAATTTGGTCTCTTTAGTTCAAAACATGCCAAGATCAAATCCAATCAACCTAAAATTTTACATGAATCATATTCATACCATAATACATCACATATATAAAAAGCCGCAAATTTGGAGTGGGTTATGAACCATAATTTTTCAATTTCTTCAAATTGTCCAATTTCACCAAATTTATAAAATCCAACACTTTAATCCATTCAATACTTCACCAATCTAGCCTCACCACTTTGAAACAACTCTAGAACAATTCTAAGTCACCAAGGAATGGCTTACCAACTCTAGAATGGCAACTTGATTTTCTAAAAATCAAAAGTAAAGCTTTGAAACCATTTCAAGCTTACTTACATGCTTCAATCTTTCATCAAAGTTCACAACAAAAATAAACACAAACTATAAGAAGAGAGACAACACCAAAGCAACACAAGATGATGCTAAGCATGTTAGAAACATTTTTCATGTTGAAAACTTTAAAGAAAAACTTACAAAACTCAAAGATTTCCAAGCTTTTTCCTTTAGCCTTCAAGCTTTTCTCTCAACTTCTTTTATGTTTATTTGGTATCTAATGAACTTGTTAAACCCTAAAAGATGAAACAAAACAATATATACTCTCCCAAATTGCCCTTGGCCGAATTTGGTGTGTATAAAATATCAAGATATTAATTTTTGTTTCATGTAATTTGCCTTTATCAACTTGCTTTAATCATCATCAAACCATTTAATGATTTAAAGTAAGTCAACAATTGCAACTCAAAAAATATAACAATTATATTTATATAAGGGTGTTGGCCGAATATGCTAATAAATAAAGGAAATTGATATTTCAATTTTAAATAATTTAAAATAAATATCTAAGAAGTCAAATCCAATTTGACTACCATTTCCTTTACTTTAAAGTCAACAATTTACACTTATAATCATTTCCTAACTTTATCATTTGGTGAGATATTTATATTTTAATTATATTAATCATTTAACAATTAGAAAATTAATTAATTAATTAATTAAATACAAATATCTCAAATATATGTATTATATTTACTTTAAATATCTCAAATACATATATTAATGATATTTTTCAAATACCTTTATTTGACAATTTATTAATGTGTATTTAATAATATCATATATTAAATACAAATACACATTAATTAGAAAATGACGGTTCGGCCCGTTCGCATGTATTTTTCGTTTAACGTTTAAACGATTTATAAATAATCATCATTATTCATAAAAGTTGCCCTAGTGCTCTACGAGTATATTTCATTAGTGAGACTCTCTAGATTCATGTATATCTGTCACAAAATCCAATTTCGAGTCCATAATTTACCCACCCGTAAATTATAACGACCACAAATAAACTATCTGAATCATACAGGTCGAGGTCATTGCATACGTATAATCCCTCCGTCACAGGTATCCGGATAATCCCAGAGATATAGATGTAAACATCAAATCTATTTAGCTATTATCCCATCAACGTATCTATTAGCAATCTCTAAATAGCATTCGAAACTCAATTCCGAAGTATACTGTGGCCACAGATTTAACAGACTGCTAATCATATATGGACTACCTATGCTCTCTACACAGAACTGACGAATCCTATCTTGATACACACAGGATATCATGAGGATCGATCAACACCCAACGAACATGCGAATGTCTGATCTAAATAGATCGGTGAAATGACTACCATATAAGTGTGGAGGATGTCTCATACATCCATAGTGGTATCTCAAGTCGAAGGACCACTATGCTACTCAACCCGAGAAGATTCTTATTGACGTTGGTGTACCATCCATTAAGAATCTTCGGTGATTCGTTCAGTGTTTATCGACTATAAACACCTACACGTTTATACGAGTCTCCCCAGACTCATGGTTCACTGGGATAAACCATCGGACCAAGTCTCGATATACGACATGTACTGGTTTCAACGGATTTGACTAACCGACTTGTGTTAATAAATCTTGACCAGGAACTATGTTTGATAATATACATTTAGTAGTGAGACTTCCCAATGTCAATTACAAACTACCTTTGTAACTGTGTACTGTATTATATATTATCGGGCCTTTGTCTAAAATATACATATCACTAAACCACATTTAGTTTCAATCTAATCGTAATTAGATCGAATACGTATATAAAAATAAGAGGTGCAACCATAAATTAGTAATTTTATGGAAAAAAGAATTGATCGTATTCATGAATCGGACATAAATACGATGCGGATTGGCGCTCTAAGCACCAACCCCAACAATTTCTCCCACTTGCTCTTGTGACAATCCACAGTATCATATATACATCTCAATGTGTATCGTATACACATAGCCCTCAAAAGCTCACCTAGCACTTAAGAGGTAGGCAACAAAAAGTAAGTCCGCTATAACATAATGAGTTTGTCAAACAAACCCAATCGTTTTCCATAGCCAATATCTTTCATATTTTGTAGAATCTAAATTATACATTAATATGAATCAGACACAACATCAGTATTGTTCTAAAGCTACTGGGTTGTCCAAGTATTCAGTGATCAAATCCAAAATACTATGCGGACAACTGCAAGTACAACACCAATATAAAACTTCTAATTTATCAGGTCACTATGCAACTTCATAAGTAAATACTTCATAAGTTGCATCTAATTCCACTAAATAGTAGAATCCTTCGTGACACTCCCACTGCATCTTTTGTGACTCCTTATAACGTAGACTGTCTAACGTCATAATTAGTCTCAAAACTAATATGACCCTAATGGTTGCAGACTGTATTCTCTATGAATTAGAAACTCGTTCTTAATATCTCAAATATCACAAAGAACATGTTTCAAGATCCATCATATTGTCTATAGGATATTAAAATAACTCGTAACAATTACGATTAAATCGATATCTACAATCGCACATAATAAAGTATTTATTATGTCATCATCAAATGATACATAAGATTGATTAGACATTCTAATCAATAACTCTTTCGAAAAAGGAATCATCCTTTACGAAAGATGAATACTTTATATAAGACACACAATAAATGTCCAACAGTTATACTAACTGTCATACAGATAGCCTAGTTATGTCCTTTATTAGATCATATCTAATGTACGAATAATAGGAGTATCTCACAAGTCTCTTAGGTAAACCTTTATTCGTAATCGAATATAACAGAGACTATTCCCACTGTTTTCACGGAGTAAAGAAGACTTAGGTAAACCTTTTACCTCAAAAACATCTCATTATTACCATAATAATGATAATGTCGTTAGGATATATAAAACTAGAAAGTAATTTGTACGCTCCCATTAACCCTTCAAACACATATGTATTCTCTATACTTTGACAAGATCAGACAATCTGACTAATATCAAAAATAGAGAACACGGATTTCCGGAAGACTTATCCGAGTCTACAATAGGCTCTATAAGCTATCACACTAAACTGCAATCTCAGCAGAACACAAACTCTAGGGCCATTCCAGAACGAACTCTTTAAATGAAGAAATCACAACTGATCTTTTATCTGAATAAGTCATTCAAAAATGCACTTTGAATTCTTTAGCTAAAATGTATAGTTTAATATCAACATTAACCAATATATCTTTAATTGTTCAATTAGTGTGACTAGAGACAAGTTTCCTCAGAATCTACAATAGATTGCTGAGTATAACTTTTCTCACTGACATACTATAAAGGTCAAACCTTTAATAAGCTCACACTGCTTTTGCTGCGCAAACAATTAGCACAAATCATGAACTAATTCATAATTAAAGCTTAATCAAGTTCAAAACTTGATCGTAGTAAGCTATGAAAAATCTTAGATCTATGGTTCAAAGATGAACTTCCAGAATCGATATTAAATATCGCTTCCATTGTAAGTTATAAGATATTTTTCTTCGATAAGAAAACAACAGAATCATTAAGTATCAAATACTCGTAAATGATTTTATTATCCTATTGGACTTGTACGGAAGATGTATAAGGGTTGTTTCATATTATTAATTACGTAGTTCCTATTATTATTTATCATTCTCACATTTGACTTCAATAAGTCAAGTCTTTTCTACAATAATTAACATCCGATGTTACACACTAAGTAATAAAATAATTTTATTACTTAGCATCGTAGGAAAGATATTCTATCAAATAGAATACAATATTATATTAAATAGAATAAATGATAAATTTTTACTTATACCTCCGAGGTGTAAGTAATTTCCATTATATAACAATTATATAAAAGAAAGATTCAAATCTCAAACCTTTCAAGATTCGGATTTTTGCGTGCAGCCGACTGCTGATCGGTGAAATCGACTCCGCATACTTGAAATCTTGGTCCGATCTGTCAAAACAATAACAACACAGGGTTAGAACCGCTATTTGCGAAACTTTCTACTCATCTATAATAAACTACGAACTTTCTCAGAATACACAAATTCTCTTTGATTCTACCGTTCAAACTCCATTACTCTAATATATGCTCATATATTGTTCTAAACTAGCTAGATGGTTCAAATTCTCATTTTACGCGTTTGAGGTAAAATTTGCGGAAAAGTTTCCGCAAACACTACGGAAGGGTCTCGAACCCTCCTAACTAATCCGGAATTACTTAATTACCCTCGCAATATCATTTTTATGTCTTAACCATGGTCACGGTCATCTACGATCATTCGAGCGAGAAACTTCGTTTTACCGGAAACTCGCTAATTCTACCGGATCAATCAAATCTAATCCGTTCTCACTCGAATTCTACGACAAGCATCGATTTAACATATAACAACACATCCAATTCATTCCATGCTAATTCGTTACACTACGGAACTACTGGAAACATCCGAATAAATAGCGGTAAACTTTAAAATGACGTATTTTAAATAGAGAGTCGTACCGAAATTCTGAGGCCATATTCGGACTCCCATCGGCCATACGAATGAGCTAGTGTAATCAGAATTCTGATCGGAGCTACTGTTCATTATGGGTTTACTGTTCACCGATGCTTCTCTCCTCGTTTCGCATGTAACCGGTCGCTGATCGGTGAAATTGACTCTGCATACTTATAGTACTCTCCGAGGAATTCGATTTGATAGGTGGATCGGGCCGTGAAACGAACAGACGAGCCAGATCCATGAAACCCATCTCACGCCTCTATCTTCTTTTACCGCCGCCGTTGCCGGCGCTGTCACAGACGCCGCCTGCCACCATCTTGCTCGCCGTCGCTGGGGGGTCGGATCTGCACTAGTGCGCCGGCCTGTGTGGCCGGAGTTGCAGCTGAAGAGTGCTTCTTCTCCTTAGGCGATAAGGGGTGTAGGTGGAGGAAGGGGTGAGGTTTGCCATTTTTGTGATTTTTTAGAACTATGGGGTTTATATACTAGCTGGGAAAATATCAAATGAGTCTCCGCGAATTTTCTCTTTAGCCCTTATCATGGAACTTTCCGGAATGTCGCATTTTCGGAGCCCTCTGACGCGATTCTCGAAAAGTGCTCAACACGAAAGTTGTTCGTCTCAAAAAAAGAGTCTGATGGTTTAAGAATCAACTAGATCGGAGTTCGTTTGCTAATTGCGTGACGAAAAATGTAAACTTTACACGTATAATAAATATCGCGTAACTGATTCCTTGAGACGAACCGTCTTCTAATGCGACAACTCATCACTTTATATTATTCCGGCCAGAACTCAAAATAAAACTATGTTGTTACATAACTTATACATATGAAATACAAATGCAAATACAAAGACTAGGGCCGTGAGGACCCATAACTCGACCTAGGACTCAAAGACACCCTTGACTGCAATTAGGGAGATCCACTGTCTTCAAAGTCTTCACCAAAAATCCTGCGGGCTCAGTATGGCTGCTACTGACCTGCAAAACTAACAATTTGTTGAGGTGTGAGTCATAAAACTCAGTAAGTAACCATGTATATAACTTAAACATCAACCACACACAAAATCTGAATTCCCAATTATGAATTTACTTGAAATGTCTATATGCCCAAGCAACTAAATATTAAGTGTGAGCTAATTATCTAGATCTTACTCCTTTACAAATGTGTTACCTGATGGTAATCATCTTATCTGATTTCTCACATACTTTGAAATCTATTTATCGTTTATGGTTTAATCATCTTAATATATATACATATAAACATCAAGTTTTCATATCACTGATAGCCATGTTGCTTATTAAAACTTATTTCGTCTGATCACATATATATCTCATGTTCTATTTACTAGTTATATTTTCATATATTCATAATGTACGAGTCAAGTTTCTATTTCAATGACAACCTTATCAAAACTCTTCGCGCTTTTACTGTGCTACTCAGCTATCCTTCAACTATCTTATTTATTCTTTGTCAGTTAGGTTGGGACACTTAGTATAGTTATCTTTCTGTTATTTCAATGAAATATCATCGAATCGGTAATATAAATTATCATTTCTTATTCTCAACTACCATCAATCACGTACCCATATATATACATAGAGTCAAGTTATCTTACCTCAATGCTCTCTGAAAAAAAACTCATTGTATGTAGACATACAATACATATAAACATCTGTCATATATTTACATGAATGTGATCGTGCTGTCATGTATTAACATCAACTATATGTATCCCAGATGAATTACTAGAATACATGATTTATATGCAAGATTTGTAAACAATATCTACTTTAACATGTTATGCCTTTAGAAAATGCATTTTGAAAACCCTTTCTGAATAACTCTTTTCTGAAAGCTTCTTTCTAAAAACTATTTGCTGAAAATTAACTTGAAAACTGGTTTCTGCTTTAAAATTCTGAATCACTTATAAAACTGATGTTTCTGGAAACTTTCTTTTCTAAAAAAAAACTCTTTCTGAAAGTTGTAACTGAAAACTGAAATCTGAAAAACTATTTCTAAATTCTGTTTCTGAAAATTGTTTACTAAAATCGAGTTATGAAATCTGGATACATTAAATCTAAAAAACTATGTACTAAGAGTCTGAAAACTTAAAAAAAAACTATTTATAAAAAAAAACTTATTTCTGAAAACTGAAAATACTCGATGCCGAGGACAACAACTCAACTGGCAGCATCGCTGAAATCTGATAGTACTAGATGCCCAGGAAAACAACTCAAATGGCAACATCTCTGAGGCTGGTGGTGCCCTACATCCAGGACAACAATTAAACTGGTAACGTCGAGCTCTACACCCAGGTCAAAAACTCAACTGGCAGTGTAGCCACCACTAGGGACCAGGTACACGATCCTAAGCTGCCATCCTGGCCCTACATGTGCACATGTCCTCTATATCCGTCAATTCCGACTGTATCTCAAGTTACATACTGGGGTGAGGTTTTACCTCATGCCCCGAAAACCATAAAACCATATGCTGTATCTCAAAACTGAAAGGAAACTTTTTCTTTGAAACATTTTAAATCTTTGAAAACATTCTTATATTTTGCTCAACTGTTGAAAAATTTAACACACACACACAAACAGATGCTTCCTCATGATCCTTTCTACTTTAGCCATGCTTATACTGTTGGACAATTATGACCCATAGCGTCACTATTTGTACAGATCATGGTGTTGTTGTACAAATTAACTATGTGACAAAAGAGATTTCTCTCTTATCATTTGTGATTAGATCACATAGATATATAAATGATATGAGGTCCCTATGATTTGTTCCTGGACTAAAAATGATATGAGACAGTATCAGTCCAAGAAGGATAAATCATTAAATATCCCTAGTCAGAGTATTATCGAGATTGGACATCGATAAATACATAAAAGACTAATATTACACTTGTACGCGTTGTGGGGGCACAACATCATAGTTCTCATATATTTGGGTATAGGATACTCATGCAAGTGTAATAGGAGGTTGTGTTTTACCGATGGTATGGGAAACAGCTTCGCTCTGGATAGACCCCATCGGAATTGAATTGGTAGTATGACTATGTGTCTTTGGAAGTCCGAAATCAGGGTAGGTGTATTTGGTCTTAACCTGAGACTTGCACCGCTAATACTTGCGAAAATCAATATACTTTAGTTGCGGTCGTCCAGGACTTTAACAGGTTATGTGTACGCCAATGCTGGGTATATTGAGAATCGTAGTGTGTTGGGTGTGATGTTAAGACGGAAGTATCACTCCAGTCATATGGAGATGATGGTCACATAGGATACAGAACTCGTTCTCTTAAATGCTCGAGCTATCGGGATATTATGACTAGGTCATGTATATCCGATTATAGAGACTAGTTACCAGACATCTGATATGTGCTTCGTACGGGGCAGACACAATTCCAGCCCCAGGCCTAGCACGTGATCATCCGATGCTGGATCGACATATACAATACTACGTATACTACGCCTGATATAGATCTCATATTCCTATAAGGATATTTCTGGAGAATTGGGTAGGCATGGCACTTTGCTAGAAGCCAACCTTGTCTTGTAAATCGGTACAAACGTAGTACTAGGTACTTACATGTTCTGATAGTCCGACGACCGTATTTACTGCCAATATATCCGGGGATCTCATGGGTCGCTTCCCGAAGATTCACAGATGATGTATGACTCGCACTTTAATTATCTGGGATTAATTTGATGAGAGAGAAAATTAATCTGGGATTAATTACAGAGATATTTTATCTGGGATAAAATATTAATTAAAGAGAGAGAACAATTAATTTGGAATTAATCGATAAAATAATATATTTGATATATTATACGAAATTGGATTTCGACGCAGAATTTAAATTAGATTTTAATTCTGGCGAACGAGTTAATTTAGAATTAATTCATTAACGACGTGAATATTGATTTCGCTAGGCGTAATCGTTTAATTGCATCGCAATGGAAAATTCGTTAATTTGGAATTAGCGAACCCGAGCCCGAGTGTGTTACGAGCGCATTCACATTTCGAATTCAAATGCGGCACGCAAGTCACATTAAGCATCAAATCGCTAGTCACATCAAGCGTCAAATCACATGTAACTTTGAGTGATGTGACAATTTGATTGATTGATTGAGTGATTGATGTGGTAGTTGAAAAACATTAATGGTTTTTTTCTTTTTGACTTTTTGGTAAATGGAAAATGGTTTTGTCTATTTGTTTTTGTTTTTGGAAAATAAAAATAAATATATATATATAACATTTTCTTTTCTTTCTCTCTCTCACCCACACGTTTTTCCCTCCTCTCTTTCCTTCTCTCTCACACGGCTTTAAGCTATTTTTCTCTCCTTCATTTTTTAGTTTTCTGCCGAGAAGCAGTGAGAAGAAGATGAGTATTTTGTTGCAAAATACAAAGTGCTAGCACACACTTGAGTCATCCTAAGGTGATAGGGCTGCGTTTTCGTGAGCATGGAATCGTTTTTGAAGCTTGAAGCTTGGAGCTTCAATGGAGTCTTCCATGGCCGAATCTTGGAGGAGCTAAAGGAGCCACAATCGAGCAGTCCACTGCCAATGGGAGCTACTGCCGTGACCTTTGAGGGAGTTTGAAGGCTTGTGTCCTTCGCGTCACAAGATCCATTCATTGTGAGTATGTTTCCGCCATTCTCCTTTGTTGTATTCACTTATTTCATGCTTGTTTGATGTTTCTTGGGACCTAATTAGAAACCAACAATGATATCTTGAGCTTATATCAAGCATGAAATTTTTAGGGTTTAAAATTGGGCAAAATCGATTTGAGCATGAATTGGTTAAATTGTTTGATTAAGTATGCTTGAATGAGGTTGAATTGAATTTGTGCATGATCAATTTCAAGAAAATTGGATTGGATCAATTTTCCCCAAAAGCTTTGGCTTGGCCGAAAATGGATAAACCCGAATTCTTCTGGTAATTTTTGTTTTTTGATCATTGGATGACTTAAAACAATTGGGTAATGTTGATTTCAGGTTTAATTAGATTGACTTTTGAATTGAACAATTTTCCCC
This sequence comes from Zanthoxylum bungeanum, assembly GCA_019454045.1. Lineage (NCBI taxonomy): Eukaryota > Viridiplantae > Streptophyta > Magnoliopsida > Sapindales > Rutaceae > Zanthoxylum > Zanthoxylum bungeanum. The sequence goes on from SKCR01012915.1 coordinate 66,882, forward strand.
AAATTATGGCTTGGCCGAATTCATAGTGATATAAAAATTCAAGGTGATTTTTTGATTTTGATTCATTGGATGAGTTGAATGATTTGGGAAATGATTATTGTGGATTCAATTGGATTGAAATCGAATCGGATTGAAAAACCCCTAATTGCCGAGAAGGATTGAAGCATGAAAATGGGTTTGATTTTGATTAAATTGTGTTGGACACTATTTGATGTTAAAGTGCATGATTAATTAGGCTAATTGATGTTTTAGAAATGTTAATTGGGTGATTAATTGTGTATTACACTTAGGTTAATTAATTGTGGAATTTGGAATTTTATAAGTTAATTAATTGGGTTTAAATTGGATTTGGGCCTTAAAGGTTGTAATTGGGCTTTTGGGCTTGGTTGTACCAATTTAGGTTTAGGCCAATTTGGTTGGATCCACTATTCCCCTCAATGTAAATGAGGTTTCTTTAGAAGTGTAGTGTAACGGGTAGAAGTAAATACTCATGCTAGCAGGAGAGAGGAAAGTGAGAGATTTGATCTAGGATCAATGTGTAAAGTATCCATCCGCATATCATTATTATTTTATTCATATTCGCTTTATTATGTGTTTAGAATGCATGTTTAAGGGTGTATGAAGATGAGACCTTAACAAAGATAATAAATTGGTTTCCAATTTACACGCGAAAAACCCTCGCTAAATATTAAGCATTTTTCCTTCCATTGAGTGATTCTTACTCAAGATCCGAGACTGGAATGGCTTGTTGGCCAAAGTCAAGGCCTTTGTCCGTCGAGGATGTGTTTGAATCACGAGAGCTTTGTTCCATATCGGTGTTTTGTCCAAGTTGTGGTTTGTTGGCCAAAGTCAAGACCACTTCTTGTCCATCGACATTGATTATGAAGCTTTCCATTGTCAATGGGTCGCGCTTGACTGGGATCACTAAGTTTGTTGTGCTAAAGCCAAGGCTTAGTTGATTCAGAGGAAAAATGTTAGGTAATACATTGGATGTATTGGCATATATAAGATATATGTTTTGGACTTGGATGTCCCCCTACCGGATCTAGGAATTGGATTGGATCCAATTGATCTTACAGATCTACCTAGTTAATTATCATACAGTTTGTTGGCCAAAGTCAAGATTGTGTGATATTTACCGGGATCCTAGCCCACTAGGAAACACGGTTTCCCGAGTACTCGACAGAGGGTTAGAGGCTCGCCAAAAAATAATGGGAGACAAGAATTGAATTTGCAATATTCTTTTAATTACTTGCCATACGCGCTCATTCAAATATCATTCGTCATATAATTAATATATTAGTTGGACTAATATTTAATTGTTGTTTTAATTAAAGTAGTCAGACTGTATTATAGTTGATTATATAATTGAATTATAGTGATCAATATATTTGAATTAATTAATTTCAATTTACAGTTGATTTTATAATTGGATTATAGTAATCAATGTAATTGAGGCTAATTAATTTAAATTATATTTGATTATATAGTTGGACTATAATAATCATTATAATACATAGTACCACAAATCGTTGATTAAATAGTTGGACTATTAAAATCAAGATAAATGAAAGATTAGTGTTTAAAACATAATCCTGGGTGAAAATGTATTTAAACGACTATAATTTTCAAAATGGGAATAAAGTTTTAGGATGGTCTTGGAAACCAATAAGTTACTTTATTTGATAAAATAACATATTAGGCCTAAGCCTGAAGTTAAGCAAATAAGTGGAACATGATATTTGGAATATTCATGTAATGATAACTTTAGTGCTTAATCCATTATACTTGTCATATAGACTCCTTAATTTCTTTATCAGAACTAAGGATTAGATTCTTAAAGTATGATATTGAAATTGAAGGATCTTCATAAATCTATACTTAGATTTTAGAAGTAAATATTGCAATAATAAACTCTTGGAGAGTTAATGACTATTCTCAATTAGACAAAGTCAAAATTTGCAATAAGGCAAGTAGCGCAAGGCACACCTTACTTCGATATTCCAGAATGCCAAGGCTTGCCCAAAGGCTTCTGGAGTGTGGAAAAGAGCAAAGGCAATATCATTATAATCTTCTAGGAAGATAAAAGGACATATCCCAAGAAGGAATTGAAGACGAGCAAGGCTCTGACTTCAAATATGTTTGTCATAAATATGTTCACAACTAGTATTAAAATTGGATTTTAGATATTTAGTGTGGTACATAAATATGTACTGATGTTCAGAATCTGCTATGAGCAGGATACTGACCATAATTGAGATTATATCTGCGAATTGTAAACGGGATGAAAGTCGCTGTTTTAACCATAGATAGCTAAGTTTAGGAACTACCCTAAGGGTATGTACTTAAATTAGGAAACTGTTATAATGTAATTAGTTTGACTAGAAACATTATCTCTATATCGCGTATAACCCGCTGCGGGTGTACCTTTATATTGTAGAACACTAAAGTGTTTTATTATATAAAGATGATACTGAGATAACCACATTAGATATGAATAAAAATATTTATATTTTGAATATAAATAAAATCTCATACATATAACATGACAAACAAATAGTTCAAAACTGATTTAATTAGTTGAAACTTGTATGTGGCACTGTTGTCTGGGACTCAATTTAAACAAGACTCGTATATCCATACTTTTGAAGAGTGTGTACTAGGACTGATTTGATTCCAATCAAATAAAGTCTACGAATCTAGTTTATTGGGCAAAGTGCCTAAAACACTATTTACTTGGTAAAAGTGCCAGTGCCACCGATCTGTTAGCCCTAGTTCATAGTGAAGCAAGTGGGCCCATTTCTAGCTAGGCTAGATGTGGATATGAATATTTCGTGACCTTTACGGATGTGGCATCGCGTATGGTTATGTGTTTCTTTTGAAACACAAATCAGAAACTTTCACAGTTTCGACACGAAATAAAAAAATAGATCGGCTAAAGTATTTAACCATCACGGTAAGACCGTAATGGAAAATACTTAAGCATTAAGTTTCTCGTATACTTGAAAGAGTATAGTATTCTTTCAAAGATGACTCCTCCCGGAACACGTCAGTTTGACTGTGTGTCCGAACAAGATTAACCGAATTTTGTTAGACATGATAAGGTTAATCACGAGTCGCTCTGAGCTACCATTTCCTTCAACAGATAAGCTTTAAACAGTGCAAGAACTTATTTTTAATAAGGTTCCATTAAAATCTGTTTGACAGATATCATATTAAATATGAACGGGAAAAGAAACAGGGTTTCTCATTCCTGTTAAATTTGGGTATGCTAGGTATACGTTTGGATGATACCAAACAAGAACCCAAATTGGATAAGTGCCAAATGTAGGTTATCCTAGGGATACCATAAGTATTGTACTTATACACCTCACAAGAGAACAATTAGATCGTTACTCACCATGCGGTTTTCCTAAGAAGGAATACCGATATGCAGTGGTAAGTTGGAGGATAGTAAAACTCGATGAAAAATCGGAGTAATACTGTCCAAGGCACCGAATCTTAATAGAACATAAATAGTTCATCATGGATGAAATTATACCATTAATCTTTGAATACACAAGAACCGTATAGGTCGGAGAGAGTCAGAAAACAACCTGGGGTATGGTTTTCTGATCTCACCTCATAAAAATGTCAATCTTTTGAGGAATACCAAATGACTACGTATGAGGAAGTGATACAAGGTATCGACTCCCTATTATGGTAAAGTGCCATAAAGTCCGAAGTGGATTCAATGTATACCAACTATGTTTAGACACTAGTTGATGTACCGCAAGGCATTGTGTCTATTGGTACTATATAAGTCTTCAAAGAAGACATACATGGATGACAACATACCAACGTATAAAGCTAGGCTTTTAGCGAAAAGGTATTGTTATCAACATTGTGTCGATTACGATTCAACCTTTTACCTGTTGCCACGGTAAATCTGTTTGGATAATGCTTGCTGATGCTGAATGTTTCATTCATGAAATGTGGCAGCTGAATGCCAAAACCGCTTTCCTTAACGGAAACCTTTCGGAGGATGTTTACAACATCTTTACGGTTTTGTCAAACCATAACAAGCAAACTAGGTTTGCAGGTCATTCGATCCATAGATGGATTGAAGCAAGCATTAAGTTCTTGGAATTATCGTTTTGATGTAATCATAATGGTGTATGATTTAATTCAAAACGAAAATAATTCTTGTGTATATAAGGAGGTTAGTGGGAGCGCACTGACAGTGAATGTCCTGAGTAGTGATGATATATCATTTCTTGGAAATGATATTCCTATAATATAATCGGTGAAAGCTTGGCTTTCATGATAACGACTATAAGTCATAACAACGGTACTATAAAATTTTGAATAACGGTACAATGAGCTAAAAATCTTCCAAGAAAGATATTGTTACCGAATAAACAGCAAAAGCGGGTTATTGCTGCAGCTGAGGCAGCAATAGAAGCCATTTGAGTCGATAATAAATCTAATTAGATTAGATACAATTCTATTAGCAGCTGAGCTAGGCTTCAGGACAAGCTAAATAATCAATGGTCTCATCAACGATCCAGATACATACTTAGATATTCATCTGATTCGTTCGGATCATATATCATGGCGATATGATGATCGAATAAATCGCATCAGATGATAATCATGCAAATTCGCTGATGAAAGCTTTTCTCAGCAGTTTGAGCAAACAATTATGACCCATAGTTCGGGTGACTGGCTATAGGCCAAGTGGGAGATTGTTGGACAATTATGACCCATAGCATCAATATTTGCACAGATCATGGTGTTGTTTTACAAATTAACTATGTGACAAATGAGATTGCTCTCTTATCATTTGTGATTAGACCTCCTCATGTTCGTTGGGTGTAGATAAATCCTCAGGGTGTCCTATGTGTGTCAAGATAGGATCCGTCAGTTCTGTGTATCAGAGCATAAGTAGTCCACATGATTAGCAATCAGATAAAACCATGGGCCCGTGGTACAGTTTATAAACTAGTTCTAAACATTCTTTTTGAGATTGCTAATAGAATAGTCGACTGGATAATCCCCATAGAGATTTGACGTTTACATCTATATCTCTGGGATATATCCGGATACCTATGACGGAGGAATTATACATTTGTCATGACCTCGACCTGTATGATTCAACGAGTTTATCCGTGATCGTCATAATTTACGGGTGGATAAATTATGGACACGAAATTGGATTTCGTGACGGATATGCCTGAATCTAGAGAGTCTCAATAATGAAATATACTCGTAGAGCACTAGAGAAACACTTATAGATAATGTTGATTATTTATGATGTCGTTTAAAGGTTAAACGCAAAGTACATGCTTAGGGACCCAATAGTCTTTTCCTTAATTATTGTGTATTTACATTTTATACTTGATTAATTTAAATACACATTAATTAATAGTCAAATTGAGATATTTGACTAATATCATAAATGTATATATGTATTTAATATTTAATGTAAATATAATACATATATTAAATATATTTATATTTAATTAATTATTTATTTATTTAATTGTTAAATGATTAAATTAATTAAAATATAAATATCTTAAGATTTAGATATTTTTTTTTAAGGCTTAGTTGCCTTTGTTGACTTATTAGAAATATCTTTAAAGTGTTTATTATATATTTTTAACAAGTTGATTAAATGAAATTGAAATGAAATTAAAACAATTTGCTTGTTAATTTCCTTTGGCCAAATTCGGCCAAGGCCAAAATGGAATAAGTATATATTTTTTGTTTTTCATTTGGTAAATAACTTAATACACTTTACAAACTCCATTAAAAAGAAACAAAAGAAGCTTGTGAGGAAGAATAAGAAAAATAAAGAGAAAATCAATGAAAGCTTAAGATTTAGTAAGTTTCTTCAACCTATTATTAGAAGGGAAACTTTTCCTTAAGATCTAGGCTACATCTTGTGATATTCTCATGTTATTCTTTGTGTTTTGATGACTGGAAGTTTGATGAAAGTGTTGAGCATGTATGATGATGGAAGCTTGTGACTAGTGTAGTTATAAGTATTCTTTTATGGTATTGGAAACTTTGTTGCTAATATAGAGTTGTTGACCCACTCTTAAATGACCTAGATTTTATCTATAGTTATTTCATTGTGTTGAGACTTTAATTGGACGGAAGAATGATGATTAAAGTAATTGATTTAACCAATTTGGTCTAATTTGTCCAATTTGAAGAAATTGAAAAATTAGGGTTTAAGACCTCATCCAAATTTGGGGCTTTTCATTTATGTTGTGTATAAGGATGTGTATATGATGCATATAAAGTTTCATGTTGATTGGATTTCATTTGGATGTGTCTTGAAGCATGGAAGTGCAAAATGCATAATAATGAACCCTTGTCAAGCTCTCGGCCAAATGGAAGAAATTGGGGTTTTTTGTTGCCTTTGGTGTGTTTTGACATTTAGGATATGTTAATTTCATCTTAGAAATGATTTAGAATCATCCAAAATTGATTTGAACAATTTCGGAAAAAAATGAACAAGATACCAAGTGTAAGGGCAATTCGGTAAATTCACATGAATATGATTTATTGAATTTTATTTCATAATTTGATTATAGGGTAATTAAATAAATATGATTATTTAATGAATCCGAGAAAAAGTTTTGAAATCGGAAAATTTGATTTTCCACCGTTTCCGCTGCGTTACCGGATTTAGCCCCTAAAACCCCTACAAAATGGTATCAGAGCGAGTTTGATTCTAGGCCCCCTGAAATGATTAGCCTTAATTAAATCAATATTTAATCATGTTTTCTTGACTTTATACATGCTTGTTATAATCAAATTTGATTAGATTTAAGGTGTATGACACTTAGCGGAAAATCCCTAATTAATAAGGTTTTAATGTAATTATGTATTTGATGCATGTTATGTGATCCGTCTTGTCAATACGGTTTATAAATATTTCTCCGTGACTACATCCGAGACCGTGCCTATGCTGTGAGGTTGTAGCCGATAGAGATTTATTTATACCGGATGTATATCTGATACTATATAAATTCAAGCGAAAGCGGAATTCTGAACGTGCCCTAGCTGTCAGGATTACGTAAGTAACTTGAGTTTATCATTGACGAGTTTAACCTTGGTACATATCCTTGTGGGCCTGCCTTAGCAGCGACAACGAGAAACGGCCAGGACCAGAAACTTAGGAGTCACTATTGAGTGATTGACAAATGAGTTGTCTACCTAATGAATATACGTAGGCGAGACCGTGCCTATGCTGTGAGCCGAAATATATTCACGGGATCCACCTTTCACTATTTGTATTTAATTTAATTATTAAATCTTTGTATTCTGTTAGGGGATTACACTATTGCATGATTTAGTGGGAGAGGCATTTTAGATTAAGAATCCATGATCTAGTTTATGTTTTTGATATTATATGAAACTGTTTAATTTTTCTAACCATTTTTCGTGATCTATATGATAGATTTGTGATGGCGGCACCATCTGTTGGAGTTTACTAAGGTACCAAGGATTAATAAACAAGCATGAATCAAGTGCGAATACAACGAGGGAGTTGCAGAATACTCACATAGATCGGTTGAGAGACGCGGGAGGCAACAAAAATTTCCATTTCTGCTCACTGCATTCGCCAGTCCACTGTCACAGTTCACTGAAATTTTCAGCCATTGTTGCTTAAGAATTCAAGCTCCAAGCATCGTCAAATGATTCCCGGCTCATGGATGGACTTCCCTATCACTTCGCATGATCCCGGAGTGCGCTAGCACTCTTGATTTTTCCACAAAATCGCACTTTACTTCCCATTTTTCTTCATTGTCACTCGGTTTTTAGACTAGAAAAACAGAAAGACAAATACAGCCCTCTTGAGAGAGAGAAGTGAGGAAGAGAGAGATGTACGATGGTTGGTGGAAAAGTGTATCAAATACACTTAAATGAATTTCCAAATTCATTTCCTTATTTCTTTATTTTTGCTTTCAAAAACTCAATCAGTAAATGCTCCAACCATTCACATCACTTCCCATCAATCAATCAAGTTGTCAAGTCACATCACTCAAAGTGACAGGTGATTTGACGCTTGATGCGACTAATGATTTGACGCTTGATTTGACTTGCGTGCCGCACTCGAATTCGAAATGCGAATGCACTCGCAAATAATCCCGGGCTCGGGTTCGCTAATTCCAAATTAACGAATTTTCCGTTGCGTCGTAATTAAATGATTACGCCTAGCGAAATCACGATTCACATCGCTAACGAATTAATTCTAAATTAATTCATTCGCCCGAATTAAAATCTAATTTTAATTCCGCGTCGAAATCTAATTTCGTTTAATATATCAAATATATTAATTTATCGATTAATTCCAAATTAATCGTTCTCTCTCTTTAATTGATATTTTATCCCAGATAAAATATCTCCGCAATTAATCCCAGATTAATTTTCTCTCTCATCTTATTAATCCCAGATTAATTAAAAGTGCGAGTCATACGTCATCGGTGAATCTTCGGGAAGCGACCCATGAGATCCCCAGATATATTGGCAATAAATTCGGTCGTCGGACTATCCGAACACGTAAGTACCTCATACTACGTTTATACCGATTTACAAGAAAAAGTTTGGCTTCTAGCAAAGCGCCATACCTACCCAATTCTTCGAAAATATCCTTACAGGAATAAAGGATCTATATCAGGCGTAGTATACGTAGTATTGTTTATTTTTGTCCAGTATCAGATGATCACATGCAAAGCCTGGGGCTGGTACAATGTCTGCCCTGTACGAAGCATATATCGGATAAAAAGCAACTAGTCTCTTTAATATCGGATAATCATGACCAAGTCATATTATCCTGACGGTTGCAACCTTTTTAGAGAACCAGTTCTGTATCCATGTGCGATCATCAACTCCATATGACTAGAGTGACACTTCCGTCTTGACATCACTCCCAACACACTACGATTCTCAATATACCTAGCATTGGCCTACACAGAACCTGTTAAAGTCCTGGATGACCGCAACCAAAGTATATTGATTGTCGCAAGTATTAGCGGTGCAAGTCTCAGGTTAAGACTAGATACACCTACCCTGATTTCAGACTTCCATAGACACATAGTCATACTACCAATGGAATTCTGATGGGGTCTATCCAGAGCGAAGCTATTTCCCGTACCATCGGTAAAACACAACCTCCTATTACACATGCATGAGTATCTTATTCCCAAATATATGAGAACTATGTCATTGTGCCCTCACAACGCGCACAAGTGTAATACTAGTCTTTTACGCATTCATCGATGTCCAATCTCGATAATGCTCTGAATAGGGATGTTTAATGATTTATCCTTCGTGGACTGATACTGTCTCATATCATTCTCAATCCAGGAACAAATCATAAGGACCTCCTATCATTTATACATCTAGGCGATCTAATCACAAATGATAAGAGTGCAATCTCCTTTTTCACATAGTTAATTTATACAACAACACCATGATCTGTACAAATAGTGACGCTATGGGTCATAGTTGTCCAACAATCTCCCAATTGGCCTATAGCCAGTCACTCGAGTGTCTTACACTCGAACTATGTTCGGTTGGCTCAAACTGCTGAGAAAATGCTTTCGTCAGCGAATTTGCATGATTATCGTCTGATGCGATTTATACGATCATCACATCGCTATGATGTATGATCCGTACGAATCAGACGAATATCGAAGTATTTATCCGGATCGTTGATGAGACCATTAATTCTTTAGCCTGTGTTGACGCCTAGCTCAGCTGCTAATAGAATTATATCTAATCTAATTAGATTTGTTATCGACCTAAATGGCTTCTATTACCGCCTTATCTGCAGCAATAACCCGCTTTTGTTGTTTATACGGTAACATTATCTTGCTTGGAAGATTTCCAGCTCACTGTACCGTTATTCAAACTGTATAGTACCATTTTGCGACTTATAGTCATCTTTATCGGTTTAGGAAACTTGCTACAGTGATCCTAGTCACTTCAAGCTCTCCATCTCCAAAGATTAAGACAGCATCCTTAGTTCTCTAAGATACTAACGGATGTTCTAAACATCAATCCAATGACTATCACTTGGATTGGCCTGTTTGTGAATCCATATGCTCAAAGCGTATGAGACACCAGGTCACGTACATTTTTCAATGTACTAGTTCTCGGAGAGTTTTCTCGAAAGCTAAGATTTCGCCGATTGTTATGGGAATATCATTTCCAAGAAATGACATATTATCATTATTTTATAGGACAACCACTGTCAGTTTGCTCCCACTAACCCTCTTATATACACAAGAATCATTTCGTTTTGAATTAAATCATAAACCATTATGATTACATCAAAACGATAATTCCAAGAACCTATGCTTGCTTCAATCCAAACATGGATCGAATAACCTGCAAACCTTGTTTGCTATTTTTGGTACGAAAAAACCGTCAGGATGTTGTGAACATCCTCCAAAAGGTTTCCTTTTCAAGAAAGCGATTTTCCCGTAAAGCTGTCATATTTTATAAATGAAACACGCAGCTTTAGCAAGCATTATCCAAATGGATTTACTGTGGCAACAAGTAAAATGTTGAATCGTAATCAACACATTGTTGATAACGATACCTTTCCTTTAAAAGCCTAGCTTTATACGTTGGTATGTTGCCTTCCATGTATGTCTTCCTTGAAGACTTATATAGTACCATTAGGCACAATGCCTTGTGGTACATCAACTAGTATCCAAACTTTTTGATATACATGGAATCCATTTCGGACTTATGGCACTTTGCCATAATTAGAGAGTCGATACATTGTATTACTTCCTCATATGTAGTCAGTTGGTATACCTCAATAAGATAGACATCTTTATGAGGTGAGATCAGAAACTCATAACCTAGGTTGTTTTCTGACTCTCTCCGAACTACGTGGTTATTGTGTATTCGACGATTAATGATATATTTTCATCCTTGATGAACTATTTATGTTCCATTAAGATTCAGTGCCTGGAACAGTATTACTCCGATTTTCATCGAGTTTTACTATCATCCCATTTACCACTGCATATCGGTATTCCTCTTAGGAAAACCGCATGGAGAGCAACAATTACATTGTTCTCTAGTGAGATGTATAAGTACAATACTTATGGTATCCCTAGGATAACCTACAATTTGGCACTTACCAATTTGGGTTTTAGTTTGGTATCATCCAAACATATGCCTAGCATTCCCAAATATTCGGGAATGTGAAACCCAGTTTCTTTCCCATTTATATTTAATATGATATCTGTCAAACAGATTATTATGAAACCTTATTCTAAATAAGTTCTGCACTATTTTTGCGTATCCGTTGAAGGAAATGGTAGCTCAGAGTGACTCATAATTAGCCTTATCATGTCTAACATAATTCGGTTTATCTCAGTTCGGACACACCGTGAGGATGACGTAGTGTATTGGGTGTGATGTCAAGATGGAAGTATCACTTCAGACATATGGAGATGATGATCGCGAGGGATACAGAACTAGTACTCTATAATGGTTGCAACCATCGGGATAATATGACTAGGTCAGGATTATCCGATTCAAAGAGACTGGTTGCTTGATGTCCGATATGTGTATCGTACGGGGCAGACACATCTCCAGCCCCAGGCCTTACATGTGATCATCCGATACTGGTTCGATATACACTATACTACGGTATACTACGCCTGTTATAGATCTTATATTCCAATAAGAATATTTCTGGAGAATTGGGTAGGCATGGCGTTTTGCTAGAGGCTAACCTTGTCTTGTAAATCGGTAAAAACGTAGTACTTGGTACGTACGTATTCAGATAATCTGACGGCCGTATTTACTGCCAACATATCCAGAGATCTCTTGGGTCGCTTCCCGAAGATTCACCAATGACGTATGATTCAAACTCGATTAATCTTGGATTAATTACGGAGAGACTTTATCTTGGATAAAGTACTATACATAGAGAGAGAACGATTAATTTGGAATTAATCGTAAAATTATTATATTCGATATAATAATCGAAATTCGATTTCGACGCGAAATTAAAATTAGATTTTAATTCGGGCAAACGAGTTAATTTAGAATTAATTCGTTAGCGACGTAAATAATAATTTCGCTAGGCGCAATTATTTATTTAAATTCGATTTAATTAACGTCGCGACGTAAGTTCGGTATTTCGGAAATATCGAACCCGAACGCGTGAGTGCACGTGGGCCCACTTTCATTTGGAAACGTGTGGGGCCCACATGACACATGTCATATTATGCATTATTTAATTCTAATGCATTGCATGGAGATAGTGTACAATGCACTCAATGGTTTTGCATGGAAATTGAGTGTTTGACACTCTAAGCCATTGCATGATTTGTGTCATAAGTTTATTATTAATTTAATAAATATTATGGCATAAATATAAATTGATTTTTTTGTAACAAAAATCATTCAACTTTTCTCTCTCACATTGCCGAAACTTGCAAGCAGTTTTTGGCTCTCCTTTCTTCAATTTTTGTGGCAAGATTTGAAGAAGTTGTGCATTCAAAATCACAACAAAGGCTAGCACCTTCAAGGGATCATACATAGGTGATATGGGAAGCTAATCCTTGAGCTTGGAAGGATCAAACTCGACTTGGAATCCCTCTTTTCTTCTTGGCCGAGAGCTTCACTGCACAAGGGAGGAGTTTTCGCATCATCTAAGCATCCATTTTCAAGTATTGTGAGTATGATTCCGCCATACTTCAATTTATTCATTCATGTATTTATATATTTTGCTTGTTCTTGTTGATCTTGGGGCTTGGTTATTTTTTCCAACATATGCATCTCAGATGAATTACTAGAATACATGATTTATATGCAAGATTTGTAACCATATCTACTTTAACATGTTATGCCTTTAGAAAATGCATTTTGAAAACCCTTTTCTGAATAACTCTTTCTGAAAGCTTCTTTCTAAAAACTATTTGCTGAAAATTAACTTGAAAACTGGTTTCTGCTTTAAAATTCTGAATCACTTATAAAACTGATGTTTCTGGAAACTTTCTTTTCTAAAAAAAAAAACTCTTTCTGAAAGCTGTAACTGAAAACTGAAATCTGAAAAACTATTTCTAAATTCTGTTTCTGAAAACTGTTTACTAAAACTGAGTTCTGAAATCTGGATACATTAAATCTGAAAAACTATGTATTGAGAGTCTGAAAACTTAAAAATAAACTATTTATAAAAAAAAAACTTATTTCTGAAAACTGAAAAATACTCGATGCTCAGGACAACAACTCAACTGGCAGCATCACTGAAATCTGATAGTACTAGATGCCCAGGACAACAACTCAATTAGCAGCATCTCTGAGGCTGGTGGTGCCCTACGTCCAGGACAACAACTCAACTGGCAACGTCGAGCTCTACACCCAGGACAAAAACTCAACTGGCAGTGTAGCCACCACTAGGGACCAGGTACACGATCCTCAGCCGCCATCTTGGCCCTACATGTGCACATGTTCTCTGTATCCATCAATTCTGACTGTATCTCAAGTTACATACTGGGGTGAGGTTTTACCTCATGCCCCGAAAACCATAAAACCTTATGTTGTATCTCAAAACTGAAAGGAAAATTTTTCTTTGAAACATTTGAAATCTTTGAAAACATTCTTATCTTTTGCTCAACTGTTGAAAACTTTAACACACACATATATGCAGATGCTTTCTCATGATCCTTTCTACCTTAGCCATGCTTATATTACTCATTTATGCTCCATATCATCTTATATACATGTATCTATACTCATGTCGCTAAACATACCTATATATATGTTTACTCTCGTATAAATATGAACCTTTGCATTCATACTAGCCTTATATACTTACTAGTTCATATTTACTCATGCATACTAATATTCTAACATAATGCATAAATTACAAGCTTTAATTCATATCACTAGTCTCATTCCCTAGGGTGTAGTTTCTACAACCCCAAACCCAAGTCTCATTATATTATATTCATAAATGTTTGCTCACGTTTCATGTATATGCTTATACTGTCATTCTTATATTTTTCAATCTTAGGTTTACCCATACCATATCTGCATATATATATATATATATATATACATATTATTATATAAATTTATATGTACTTCATGTTTATGGTTATGTAAATAATCATAAAATTAGTTTATTATCTAGTTTGCAAAACATAACATCTCATAAGTAATCATCACATGGATTACTTACCTGGCTAGGCGAACGCTCGTAATCTTAGTCTGATCTGTCAAAACAATAACAACACAGGGTAAGAACCGCTATTTGCGGAACTTTCTACTCATCTATAATAAACTAAGGACTTTATCGGAATACACGAATTCTCTCTGATTCTACCGTTCAAACTTCATTACTCTAATATATGCTCATATATTGTTCTAAACTTGCTAGATGGTTCAAATTCTCATTTTACGCGTTTGAGGCAAAACTTGCAGAAACGTTTCCGCAAACAATACGGAAGGGTCTCGAACCCTCCTAACAAATCCGGAATTACTTAATTACCCTCGAAATATCATTTTTATGTCCTAACCATGGTCACGGACATCTACGCTCATTCGCGCGAGAAACTCTGTTTTATCGGAAACTCGCTAATTCTACCGGATCAATCAAATCTAATCCGTTCTCACTCGAATTCTACGACAAGCATCGATTTAACATATAACAACACATCTAATTCATTCCATGCTAATTCGTTACACTACGGAACTACTGGAAACATCCGAATAAATAGCGGTAAACTTTAAAATTATGTAATTTAAACGGAGAGTCTTACCAAAATTCTGAGGTCATATTCGGACTCTCATCGGCCATACGAAAGCGCTGGAGTCATCAGAATTCCAATCAGAGCTACTGTTCACCGTAGGTTTATTCTTCAATGATGTTTTTCTCCTCGTTTTGCGTGCAACCGGCCGCTGATTGGCGAAATCGACTTCGCATACTTGTAGTACTCTCCGAGGGCTTCGATTTGGTAGGTGGTTCGAGCTGTGAAATGAACCGACGAGCCGGATCCACGAAACCCATCTCATGCATCTATCTTCTTTTTCCGTCGCCGTTGCCAGTGCTTTCACGGCCGCCGCCTGCCACCATCTTGTTCACCGTCGCTGGGGGGTCGGATCTGCACCGGTGCGCCGGCCTGTGGTGGTTGGAGTTGCAGCTGGCGAGTGATTCTTCTCCTTAGGCGGTGAGGGGTGCGGGTGGAGGAAGGGGGTGAGGTTTGCCATTTTTGTGATTTGTTAGAACTATAGGGTTTATATTCTACCTGGGAAAATATCAAATGAGTCCCCGCGAATTTGCTGTTTAGCCCTTATCATGGAACTTTCTGGAATTTTACATTTTCGGAGCTCTTCTGACGCGATTCTCGAAAAGTGATCAACACAAAAGTTGTTCGTCTCAGAAAAATGAGTCTGATGATTCAACAATCAACTCGATCGGAGTTTGTTTGCTAATTTCGTGACCAAAATTGTAAACTTTACGCGTATAATAAATATCGCGTAACTGATTCCTTGAGACGACGCGTCTTCTAATGCGACAACTCATCACTTTATATTATTCCGACCTATATGGCATCGCTTGATCTCTTATAATTCGTTATCATCATGATCCGAGACTATAACATCGGTCCGGGAATCCTCTAGAACAGTCCCAAAAATCTGGGATGTTACATCCCCAAGAGTATTGAAACTAATTCGGTAACATTCAATATCAAACAAATCAAATCATATATGATTCGACTGCTGCCACTACTCAATTCCATCAAGATGGAATCGTGGAAGAATAATATTGAATTAGAATCATATTCACTGAATAACCTTAGAACTAATTGCTTTAAATTCATTTGTTTGATCGTATCAAATATCTTTGAACAGTTCAAAGACATGTAATGAATTTTAAGGATAGAGTTCTCAAAATACTTCAGATTGAATATATTTGAACAAGTCAAAAATATTCAATCTACAATTCATCAGAACAGATTGAAAGTTTTGATACTTTCAAGACGTTCAATATGTGTTCTTTCAGAAACATGTAACTAAATTATGACAATTCATAAATTAAGTTACGAAGTAAAGAAAACTACATTAAGAAATTATAATTCATTAAACTACATACATCTAATGTATCAGTTTAATAAATCTGGTGGTCCAATGACAAATCATTGGTTAAATGAAATCTTAATCACCTTCCCGAATACAATATTCTTTAAATGGATAAGGATATATATTGGTGTGATCTCGTATCAAACCATCATTTACCATACGTAATAATCATCCAATGCTTAAGTGATAAAATCTCATAAAGCACCGTTCTAAATTATTTACTTTACCGAATAATTTTTCTTAATGTTCATCTCCACGTCAATGACACTACTAGTTATATTTAAAATATATAACAATTGTTTATAAAGAACAAGTAACTATCAAATAGTCGCAAGTTCCGATATCAAATATCAAAACAATCGTTAACTAATATTTTAAATAACTAGACGGGAGATCTGGTATCCAATACCTATAGTTGTAGTTTTGTGAAAATCAATATTTTTTTTATACACAACTATATGCATCTCCTTTCTTTAGCTTTAGTATTTGCATTCAACTATTCACAACAATTGCATAAGGATGGCATGGGCCGAGCTCGGGCCGGGCTTAACAAAGCCCGGCCCGGGCCCATACTGTCATCGGGGCCGGCCGGGCAGGCCCGGTCGGGCTCGGCCTAATTTTTTAATTATAAATATTATTATTTTAAGCTCGGATCCGATTTTTTTATTATAAAAAATTATAAATATAAAAAATTTATTATAAAAATATATATATTTTATGAATTAAAATATTTATTTATTTATTTTAAGCCTGGATCCGATTTTTTTATTATAAAAAATTATAAATATAAAAAATTTATTATAAAATTTATATATTTTATAAATTAAAATATTTATTTATTTATTTTAAGCCCGGGCCGGGCTCGGGCTTTTTGAGTGAAGCCGGCCCGGGCCCGTGTTACCCCCCGGCCGGGCCAAAGCCCGCCGGGCCGGGCCGGGCTTCGGGCTTTTCTGCCACCCCTACAATTGCAAATAATTGATTAGCAAATTGTGTCAGACACATTGCCTCTAAAGGTCATTAAAACTAAGAAATGTCATTACTAGATAAACAAATACCTAATGTGACTTTCTTAATGCCAGTCAAGAATCTCGAGACATGAACTAATTCAAGTCAATTATTACTGCATAAGAAACTATTCTCTCTAAAGTATTATATCCTAAAAGGGTATCTACCTAGATTATCTTTCATGACTTAGAAACTAAGTCATTAACCATCTTGATTTTTTAAGAAAATCGGAACAACAGTTCCCGATGGCTTAGACCAATCTAATAATATCAAAGTCTAATAGTATCTAGCACATATTCTAGAATAACTGCAACCAAGAGTCAAGTCAGATAACATATCAAAATATGTGTGCAGTAAATAAAAGTTCAATTCTATATAAACAATAGAATAAGGAAACAAACAAGCGGCAATTTCCATAATAATACACACTGCCTAAGTTATGGAATATTTTAAACTTAGCAATGTCTCCCACTATTTTACGTAATACCGTAATCCCCAACGAAAATATGAGAATTCAATAATTAAATCGAATTCCATAATGGGAAGTGGACCCCATGAATATATTTCGACTCACAGCAGAGACACGGTCTCGCCTACGTATATTCACTGGTAGACAACTCATTTGTCAATCACTCAATAGTGACTCCGAGGTTCCGGTCCTGGTCATTTCTCATTGTCGTTGCTAAGGCAGTCCCACAAGGAGACGTACCAAGGTTAAACTCGTTAATGATAAACTCAAGTTACTTACGTAACCCTGACAGCTAGGGCATGTTCAGGATTCCGCTTTCGCTTGAATTTATCTAGTATCTTATATACATCCGTCATAAATAAATCTCTATCGGCTACACCCTCACAGTAGAGGCACGGTCTCGGATGTAGTCACTGAAAAATATTTATAAACCGTATTGACAAGACGAACCAAGAAACAAGTATTCCAAATACCAGTTACTTTAAAACCTTATTAAGCGGGGATATTCCATAAAGTGTCATACACTTTAAATTTAATCAAATTAAAAGAAAGAATGCATGTATCAAGTAAAGAAAAGAACAAACATTAGATTTAAAAAGGCTAATCATATCGGGGTGTCCAGAATCAGACTCGCTCTGATACCATTTTGTTGGGGTTTTAAAGGGAATATCGGTAACGCAGCGGAATCGCCAAAATCAAAATTTTCCGATTTCAAAAATTTTTCTCGGATCAATTAAATAAAATTATTTATTTAATTATCTAATTATCAAATTCTGAAAAATTACACAAGAAATTAAATTTCTTTGGTAATTACCGAATTACCCCAAAACTTTGTTAATTTATCATTTTATTCCAAAAGTTGTCAAATACAATTTTGGATGATTCTAAATCATTTCTAAAATGTTTTTCAACACATCTAATGCATCAAAATCAGATTTCACACAAATCCCCAATTTTTAGTCTAATGCCGTGAGCCACACCCAAAATTTTTCAATTAATTTCAATTTGGTCCCTTTAGTTCAAAACATGTCAAGATCAAATCCAACCAACCTAAAATTTTACATGCATCATAGTCATACCATAATACATCACATATATGAAAAGCCCTAAATTTGGAGTGGGTTATGAACCCTAATTTTTCAATTTCTTCAAATTGTCCAATTTCACCAAATTTACAAAATCCAACACTTTAATCCATTCAATACTTCACCAATCTAGCCTCACCACTATGAAACAACTCTAGAAAAATTCTAGGTCACCAAGGAGTGGCTTACCAACTCTAGAATGGCAACTTGATTTTCTAAAATCAAAAGTAAAGCTTTGAAACCATTCAATATTACTTACATGCTTCAATCTTCCATCAAAGTTCACAACCAAAATAAACACAAACTATAAGAAAAGAGACAACACCAAAACAACACAAAATGATGCTAAACATGTAGAAACATTTTTCATGTTGAAAACTTTAAAGAAAAACTTACAAAACTCAAGATTTCCAAGTTTTTTCCTTTAGCTTTCAAGCTTTTCTCTCAAATTCTTTTATGTTTATTTGGTATCTAATGAACTTGTTAAACCCTAAAATATGAAACAAATCAATATATACTCTCCCAAATTGCCCTTGGCCGAATTTGGTGTGTATAAAATATCAAGATATTAATTTTTTGTTTCATTTAATTTGTCTTTATCAACTTGCTTTAATCATCATCAAACCATTTAATGATTTAAAGTAAGTCAACAATTGCAACTCAAAAAATATAACAATTATATATATATATCTATATTATAAAGCACAATGGTGTTGGAGGAAAGAGAGTGCATCCAACGGCTCTCTTTATGTGGCTTAATTAACGCTCAGATCATTTCATTGGTAATTGTGGGGAAAGAGAGTGAATTGATTGATGGAAATGATCAAAATTTTCAAATAAAAAAATAGAAAGTTAAAATAAAATCATTTAATTTTGTAACAACGTGCCGTAGGCACGGGCCAAATACTGTAACACCGTGCCGTAGGCACGGGCATCATTTAATTAAAAAATAAAATCATTTAATTCTGTAACACCGTGCCGTGCCGTAGGCACGGGCATCATTTAATTACAAAATAAAATATTTAATTCTGTAACACCGTGCCGTGGGTACGGGCCAAATACTGTAACACCGTGCCGTAGGCACGGGCAAAAACTAGTATATATAATATATGGGTGTTGGCCGAATTTGCTAATAAATAAAGGAAATTGATATTTCAATTTTAAACAATTTAAAATAAATATATAAGAAGTCAAATCCAATTTGACTACCATTTCCTTTACTTTAAAGTCAACAATTTACACTTATAATCATTTCCTAACTTTATCATTTGGTGAGATATTTATATTTTAATTATATTAATCATTTAACAATTAAATAAATAATTAATAATTAAATACAAATATCTCAAATATATATATTATATTTACTTTAAATATCTCAAATACATATATTAATTATATATGTCAAATACTTTTATTTGATAATTTATTAATGTGTATTTAATAATATCATATATTAAATACAAATACATATTAATTAGGAAATGACGGTTCGGCCCGTTCGCATGTATTTTTCGTTTAACGTTTAAACGATTTATAAATAATCATCATTATTCATAAAAGTTGCCCTAGTGCTCTACGAGTATATTTCATTAGTGAGACTATCTAGACTCAGGTATATCTGTCACAAAATCCAATTTCGTGTCCATAATTTACCCACCCGTAAATTATGACGACCATAGATAAACTAGCTGAATCATACAGGTCGAGGTCATTACATACGTATAATTCCTCCGTCACAGGTATCTGGATAATACCAGAGATATAGATGTAACTTCAAATCTCTTTAGGTATTATCACATCGACGTATCTATTAGCAATCTCTAAATAACATTCGAAACTCACTTCCGAAGTATATTGTCGCCACAGATTTAACAGACTGCTAATCATATATGGACTACCTATGCTCTGTACACAGAACTGACGGATCCTATCTTGATACACACAGGATATCCTGAGGATCGGTCCACACCCAACGAACAGGCGGAGGTCTGATCTAAATAGATCGGTGACATGACTGCCATCTAAGTATGAAGGATGTCTCATACATCCACAGTGGTATCTCAAGTCGAAGGACTACTATGCTACTTAACCCGAGAAGATTCTTATTGACGTTGGTGTACCATGCATTAAGAATCTTCGGTGAGTCGTTCAGTGTTTATCCACTATAAATACCTACACGTCTATATGAGTCTCCCAGACTCATGGTTCATTGGGATAAACATCGGACCAAGTCTCGATATATGACATGTACAGGTCTCAACGGATTTGACTAACCGACCCATGTTAGTAAATCTTGACCAGGAACTATGTTTGATAATATACATCTAGCAGTGACACTTCCCAATGTCAATTACAAACTCCATTTGTAACTGCGTACTATATTATATATTATCGAGCCTTTGTCTAATATATATATATCACTAAACCACATTTAGTTTCAATCTAATCATAATCAGATCGAATACGTATATAAAAACAAGAGGTGCAACCATAAATTAGTAATATTATGGAAAAAGAAATTGATCGTATTCATGAATCAGACATAATAGACGATGCGGATTGGCGCTCTGAGCACCAACCCCAACGATATACACGTATTATGACGAGTCGCAAACATAATACATCATGTGGTGTTTGTAGATTAGTTGAATTAAGAAGCTTAGTCTAATTCTAAAGCATGTTTCATACCTTATATTCTAATTGAGTTTCTCGATTATAGATTATCACAGAAACATCAATATTCTTCGACAAAGCGAAGTAGTACTAGCCAGATCCTAAAATCAGTGAGTGGACATTTTTCTTAAGTTATATTTACTTGTATGTTTTTGAATTGAAACTTAGTTTTCAGAATATAGGACGTTAGCCAAGTTTTTATCCAAATATTTTATGAATAAGAATTTTTTGAGAAATTTTTTAGAAGTGATGATTTTTAAAGCATGATGGGGAAAAACCCACCTCAGATGTAACTTAGTACAAATATTGGAATTGACGGTCACTGGATTGACGGATTCATAATAAGTGCACATGTAGATGTTAGACAATTATGACCCATAACATCACTATTTGTACATAACATGGTGTTATTGTACAAATTAACTATGTGACAAAGGAAATTGTTCTTTTATCATTTGTAATGGATTACCGGGATATATAAATGATAAAAGTCCATATGATTAGTTTCGGATTAATAAGATAGAGACAGTATTAATCCACTAAGGTTTAATCATTAAATATCTCTAGTCGTAGTATTATCGAGACTGGACATCGATAATGCGGAATAGACTAGTATTGCACTTGTGCGCGTTGTGGGAGCATAACGACATAGTTCTCATATATTTAAGTATTGGATACTTATGCAAGTGTAAAAGGAGGTTGTGTTTACCGATGGTACGGAAATAGCTTCGCTCTCGATAGACCCATCGGAATTCCATTGGTAATATGACTATGTGTCTATGGAAGTCCGAATCAGGGTAGGTGTATTTGGTCCTAACCTGAGACTTGCATCGCTAATACTTGCGACAATCAATATACTTTGGTTTTGGTCATCCATAGCTTTAACAGGTTCTGTGTACGCCTCATCTGGGTATATTGAGAATCGAAGTGTATTGGGTGTGATGTCAAGATGGAAGTATCACTTCAGTCATATGGAGATGATGGTCACGTAGGATACGGAACTGGTGCTCTTATATGCTGCAGCTATCGGGATAACATGACTAGGTCATGTTTATTAAATTATAAGACTAGTTACCAGAGATCTGATATGTGCTTCGTACGAAGCAAACACAATTCCAGCCCTAGGCCTTGCACGTGACTTCCGATACTGGATCGCAATATGCAATACTACGTATACTACGCCTGATACATATTATTTATTCCTTTAAGAATATTTCTGGAGAATTAGGTAGACACGGTGCTTTGCTAGAAGCCAACCATATCTTATAAATCGGTAAAAATGTAGTACTAGGTATGTACATATTCGGATAGTCCGACGACCGGATTTACTGCCAACATATCCAGGGATCTCATGGGTCGTTTCCCGAAGATTCACCGATGACGTATGACTCGCACATAATTAATCTGGGATTAATTAGTAGAGAGAGAAAATTAATCTAGGATTATTGCGGAGATATTTTATCTGGGATAAAATAATATTTAAAGAGAGATAACGATTAATTTGGAATTAATCGGTAAAATAATATATTCGATATATTATACGAAATTAGATTTCAACGCGGAATTAAAATTGGATTTTAATTCGAGAAACGAGTTAATTTAGAATTAATTCGCAAGCGACGTGAATAGTCATTTTGCTAGGCATAATTATTTAATTAAATTTGATTTAATTACGTCGCAAAGGAAAATTCATTAATTCAGAATTAGCGAACCCGAGCCTGGTATGTGTTGCTGGCCCACTCGGATTTTGAATCAAGTGGGGCCCACATGTCACATCACTAGTCAAATTTATCACTTTAATGTGATGGAAGTTGTTGGTAGGTGATTGTGTGTTAAACACACAAGTGTGATGGATTGAAAGACATATATCATTTTTATTACATTTGGTATATGACTTTCATTTTCGTAATTAGATTACACAACACACACAAATTCATCACTTCTCTCTCTCTCCCTCCAACTCACGGCTTTTAAACCATTTTTCTCTCCCTCATCTCACGGCTTGGAAGCCATTTTTCTCTCATTGGCCGAGAGTTGCAAGAAGTCTAAAGGAAATTTTGTTGCAAAATTTCAAAGTGCTAGCACACATCAAGGAGTCTTACAAAGGTGATAGGGAAACCCATCTATGAGCATGGAATCTACACCCCAAGCTTGGAGCTTGAAGATCTACGCAAAGAGGAGCTTGGAGCACAAACAAGGAGCTTGGCCGAGAGTTTCCATGGAAGAAATTTTTTGTGTTCTTCGCATTGCAAAGCCGATCAAAGTGAGTACTTCCGCTACTTTACTTTGATATATTCACATATTTATATGCTTAATTTGATATTGGTTTAACCTAGAAAACCCAACAATGGTATCAGAGCGGTTATTAAGCATTAAATTTGAATTATGGTAAAATTTGGGAGCATTATTTGATAAAATTGATTGATTAAGTATGCTTGAATGATGATAACTTAGAGTTATGCATGATCAATTTGATGAAAATTGAATTGGATTAAATTTTCCCTAATTTTTTAGCTTGGCCGAAATTGAAGTATGCCCTAAAGTCATGGTAATTTTTTTCTTTTGATCATTGGATGAGTGAAAGACTTGGGATAAATTGATTTGGGATTTAATTGGATTAAAATCGAAATCAGATTTATAAGACCCTAAATTGTCGTGAGCTTCAAAAGCATGGAAATGAATTGATTTTGATTCAATAATGTTGGACATGTGTTGATGATGATTAGCATGATTAATTATGTAAATTGGTATTTTGGAAATGTTATTTGAATAATTAATTATGGCTAATACACTTTAATTAATTTAATTGTGATAGTTGGAATATTGTGATTAAATTAATTGGGCAAAATATTTTGAATTGGGCTAATAAAGTTGTATTTGGGCTTAATGGGCTTGGTTGGGCCAAGTTTGGTTTAGGTTAATTGGTTGGATCCAATTGGGCCTAAAACCATTTCCATAAAGTCCAAATATAATAAAATGGGCCTTTAAAATTTTAATTGGGCCTAAATTGATTTTTGGCAAATGGTGATTCCTTATTGGGCTTTGGTTGCCAAAGTTCATGCCTTATAAATTAATTGAAAGCCTATTGGACTTTAATTAAATTGACATTGGATGTTAATTGGGCTTTGAGACTCGTTAAGATTAGATTTAGAATCTAAGTTGCAAAGGCTCATTAATAAAGTGTAATTATTTATTTAGAATTAAATAAAGAATTAGTATTGAATACAAATTAAATTGGATTTAATATTGTAGTTTGATAAATTCAAGAATTCATACTTTGAGTACATATTCTTAAAACGAGTTGGACTCGCGCAAAACAAATCATTGTTTGAACATTGGATGGTCATTAATTTCAGATTAATTAATTGGATTAGATTAATTGATAACATGCTTTGTATGAATACATGGATGTGATGTATGAATAATGTATATCAGATGGATATTAGATGGGTGAGGGAAATTTTGGAAATTGTTGTAATAAATTTAGAATTTATTAAATTGGACTTACGTGCCCAGCCTATTACCTTTTGACTCTTTGTAATTCTCTTCTCACCTATTCTCCTCAATGTAAATGAGGTTTCTTTAGAAGTGTTATGTAATTGGGTAGAAGTAAGATTTGTGCCAGCGGGAGAGAGGAAATAGAGAGATTTGTTCTAGGAATAAGTTGTTTTAAATATCCATCCGCATATCATTATTAATTTATTTATCGCGCCTTATTATGCTTTTAGAATGCATTCTTAAGGGTGTATGATGAGACCTAATCAAAGATAATTAATTGGTTGCCAATTACGCGAAGAACCCTCAACAAATATTAAGTGTTTTTCCTTCCATTGAATGATTCATTCTCAAGATCCAAGATTGGCACTGGTTTGTTGGCCAAAATCAAGACCTTTGTCCATTGCGGATGTGTTTGAATCATGAAGGCTTTGTTCCATATCGCATGTCTTGTCCAAGTTTTGATTTGTTGGCCAAATTCAAGATTATTCTTGTCTATCGACATCGATTACGAAGCTTTCCAAGGTCAATGGGTCCCGCTTAACTGGAATCTTAAGTTTATTGTGCCAAAGTCAAGGCTTAATTGATTCAGAGGAAAAATGTTAGGGAATATATCAGATATATTGGCATATATTAGATATATGTTTCGGACTTGGATGTCCACCTACTGGATTTAGGAATTGGATGTCCAATTGATCTTAGAGATCTACCTAGTTAAATATCATACAGCTTGTTGGCCAAAGTCAAGGTTGTGTGTTATTTAACAGATCCTAGCCCACTAGGAAACTAGGTTTCCCGAGTACTCAACAGAGGGTTAGAGGCTCGCCGAAAAATAGTGGGAGGCAAGTATTAAATTTGCAATTTCATTTAAATACTTGCTAATACGCGCTCATTTCATTTTTCGTCATTAATTTAAATATATATTAGTTGGACTAATATTTATTTGTTGTTTTAATTAAACAGTTGGACTGTATTCAAACTACTTCAATTTATAGTTGATTATATAATTGGATTATAGTAATCAATATATTTGAATTTAACCAATCAAATTATAGTTGATTATATAGTTAGACTATAGTAATCATTATAAATAAATTTTACCCGAAATCGTTGATTGGATAGTTGGACTATAGCAATCAAGATAACTGAAAGATTAGTGTTTAAAACATAATCCTGGGGAAAATGTCATTAACGGCTTTAATTTTCAGATTGGGAATAGAACCTCAGGATAGTCCTGGGAACTGAGAAGTTATTGTTGGACAATTATGACCCATAGCATCACTATTTGTACAGAACATGGTGTTATTGTACAAATTAACTATGTGACAAAGGAAATTGCTCTTTTATCATTTGTAATTAGATTAGCGGGATATATAATGATAAAAGTCCATATGATTACTTTCGGGTTGATAAGATATGAGACAGTATCAATCCATGAAGGTTTAATCATTAAAACATCCCTAGTCGGAGTATTATCAAGATTGGACATCGATAATGCGGAATAAACTAGTATTGCACTTCTGCGTGTTATGGGAGCATAACGACATAGTTCTCATATATTTGGGTATTGGATACTCATGCAAGTGTAATATGAGGTTGTGTTTACCGATGGTACGGAAAATCTTCGCTCTAGATAGACCCCTCGGAATTCCATTGGTAGTATGACTATGTGTCTATGGAAGTCTGAATCAGGGTAGGTGTATTTGGTCTTTATCTTAGACTTGCACCGCTAATACTTGCGACAATCAATATACTTTGGTTTTGGTCGTCCAGGGCTTTAACCGGTTCTGTGTATGCCTCTTCTGGGTATATTGAGAATCGTAGTGTATTGGGTGTGATGTCGAGATGGAACTATCACTCCAGTCATAGTGAAGATGATGATCACGTAGGATACAGAATTGGTGCTCTTATATTGTGCAGCTATCGGGATAACATGACTAGGTCATGGTTATCCGATTATAGAGACTAGTTACCAGAGATCCGATATGTACTTCGTATGGGCAGACACAATTCCAGCCCCAGGCCTAGCACGTGACATCTGATACTGGATCGTAATACGCAATACTAAGTATACTATGCCTGATATAGATTACATATTCCTTTAAGAATATTTCTGGAGAATTAGGTAGGCACGGTGCTTTGCTAGAAGCCACCATGTCTTGTAAATCGGTAAAAACATAGTACTAGGTACGTACGTGTTCGGATAGTCCGGCGACCAGATTTACTGCCAACATATCCGGGGATCTCATGGGTCCTTCCCGAAGATTCACCAATGACGTATGACTCGAACATAATTAATCCGGGATTAATTAGTAGAGAGAGAAAATTAATCTAGGATTAATAACGGAGATATTTTATCTGGGTTAAAATATTATTTAAAGAGAGAGAACGATTAATTTGGAATTAATCGATAAAATAATATATTCGATATATTAAACGAAATTAGATTTCAACGCGGAATTAAAATTAGATTTTAATTCAGGCGAACGAGTTAATTTAGAATTAATTCGCTAGCGATGTGAATAGTAATTTTGCTAGGCATAATTATTTAATTAAATTTGATTTAATTACGTCGCAATAGAAAATTCGTTAATTAGGAATTAGCGAACCCGAGCCCAGGAGTGTTTGCGGGCCCACTCGCATTTCGAATCGAGTGGGGCCCACAAGTCACATCACGCGTCACATCATTAGTCATTTTGTGATGAAAGTCACATCACTTTGAGTGATGTGATGCTTGTCACATTTTGTGATTGATGGTGGTGGTTGGAAGACTTAAATGCCTTGTATAATTTTTGGAAATGAATTATGTATTTGATTTTTGAAATCAAACACAACCAACACAACTCATCACTTCTCTCTTCTCTCCTTTATATTCGGCCAAGGGCCAATTTTTTGTCTCCAAAATTTTTCTCAATGCCGAGAGCAAGGATGAGCTTTAGGAATAATTTGTGGTAATTTTTTTCAAGTGCTAGCACACTAAAGAGTCATCCAAAGGTGATAGGGAAACAAACCCTTGAGCATGGAATCTCAAATGAAAGCTTGGAGGTTGAAGAACACAAATGGAGCACAAAGAGGGGCAATGCCGAAAGCTTCAAGGAAAGAGCAAAATTTTTGTGTTTCTTCGCATCGAAAATCCGTTCATTGTAAGTATGATTCCGCCATATTTCTTTATTGTATTCACATTATTTTCATTGCTTGAATGATCTTGGGACTATAGTAGAAACACAACAATGGTATCAGAGCCTTGATTAAGCATGAAAATGGATTTAGGGTAAAATTGGGTAAAATTGATTGAGCATGTTTGGATGAAATTGTTTTGAGTATACTTGAATGATGATAACTTAGATATTTGTGATCAATTTGATGAAAATTGAATTGGATCAAATTTTCCCCAAAAAAACTTGGCTTGGCCAAAAGTTGTGTGCCTTAAATGTCATGGTGATTTTTGTTTTTTTGAATCATTGGATGAGTTTGAATGACTTGGGAAATGTTGATTTATGATTTAATTGGATTAAAATCGAAATTGGACAAAAACCCTAAAATGCCGTGACTTAGAAGCATGTAAATGAGTTGATTTTTTGATTCAATAATGTTGGACATGTGTTGATGATAATAAGCATGATTAATTAAGTAAATTGGTATTTTGGAAATGTTAATATGACTAATTAATTATGGCTATACACTTTAGATTAATTAAATTATGAAATTTGGAATTTTGGAATTTAATTAGTTGGGCTAAATTTGAAATTGGGCTTGTAAAGTTGTATTTAGGCTTAATGGACTTAGTTGGGCCAAATATGGTTTAGGTTAATTGGTTGGATCCAATTGGGCCCAAAACCATATCCATAAAGTCCAAATATAATATAATGGACCTTTAATATTTTAATTCGGCCTAATAGGCCTAAATTGGTTTCTTGGCAAATAAGGGTGATTCCTTAATTGGGCTTTGGTATTTGGGTTTGACCCATATTTACCAAAGTCCATGCCTTATAAATTAATTGAAAGCCCATTGGACTTTAATTAAATAGACATTGGATGTTAATTGGGCTTTGAGACCTGTAATGATTAGATTTAGAATCTAAGTCGCTAAAGGCACATTAATAAAGTGTAATTATTTAATTTAGAATTAAATAAAGAATTAGTATTGAATACAAATTAAATTGGATTTAATATTGTGTAGTTTAATATAATTCAAGAATTCGTACTTTGAGTACTTATTCTTAAAACGAGTTTGACTCGCGCAAATCAAAGCGTTGTTTGAACATTGGATGGTCATTAATTTCAGATTAATTAATTGGATTAGATTGATTGATAACATGCTTTGTGTGAATACATGAATGTGATGTATGAATAATGTATATCAGATAATTATTAGATGGGTGAGGGCAATTTTGGAAATTGTTGTAATAAATTTAGAATTTATTAAATTGGACCTACGTGTCCAGCCTATTACCTCTTGACTCTTTGTATTTATCTTTTCACATATTCCCCTCAATGTAAATGAGGTTTCTTTAGAAGTGTTATGTAATTGGGTAGAAGTAAGATTTGTGCTAGCGGGAGAGAGGAAATGGAGAGATTTGTTCTAGGAACAAGTATTTTAAATATCCATCCGTATATTATTATTAATTTATTTACGCACCTTATTATATTTTTAGAATGCATGTTTAAGGGTGTATGATGAGACCTAATCAAAGATAATTAATTGGTTGCCAATTACGCGAAAAACCCTCAACATTATTAAGCGTTTTCCTTCCATTGAATAATTCATTCTCAAGATCCAAGATTGGCACTGGTTTGTTGGCCAAAGTCAAGAACTTTGTCCATCGCGGATGTGTTTGAATCATGAAGGCTTTGTTCCATATCGCATGTCTTGTCCAAGTTGTGATTTGTTGGCCAATGTCAAGATCACTTCTTGTCCATCGACATCGATTACGAAGCTTTCCAAAGTCAATGGTTCCCGCTTAACTGGAATCATTAAGTTTGTTGTGCCAAAGCCAAGGCTTAATTGATTCAGAGGAAAAAAGGTTAGGGAATATATTGGATATATTGGCATATATAAGATATATGTTTCGGACTTGGATCTCCACCTACTGGATCTAGGAATTGGATGAGATCCAATTGATCTTAGAGATCTACCTAGTTAAATATCATACAATTTGTTGGCCAAAGTCAAGGTTGTGTGTTATTTAATGGGATCCTAGCCCACTAGGAAACAAGGTTTCCTGAGTACTCAACAGAGGGTTAGATGCTCGCCGAAAAATAGTGGGAGGCAAGTATTAAATTTGTAATTTCGTTTAGATACTTGCCAATACGCGCTCATTTCAATTTTTCGTCATAAAATAAATATATTAGTTGGACTCATATTTAATTGTTGTTTTAATTAAACAGTGTACTGTATTCAAACTATTTCAAATTATAGTTGATTATATAATTGGATTATAGTAATCAATATATTTGAATTTAATCAAACAAATTATAGTTGATTATATAGTTATATAGTTTGACTATAGATTATATATAAATAGTACCTGAAATCGTTGATTGGATAGTTAGACTATAACAACAAGATAATTGAAACATTAGCGTTTAAAACATAAACCTGGGTAAAAATGTCTTTAAGCGGCTTTAATTTTCTGATTGGGAATAAAACCTCAGGATAGTCCTGAGAACTGAGAATTTACTTTATTTGATAGAGAAACTTCTTGGGCCTAAGCCCGGAGTTGAGCAAATAGTAGAACATGATATTTGGAAGATTCATGTGATGATAACTTTAAGTGCTCAATCATTTATGCTTATCGCAATGATACTTTAATTTCATTGTCAAAATTAAGGATTAGATCATTGTACCATGATAATGAAAATAAAGATCTTCATAGATTTATTCTTAAATCTTAGAAGTACAAATTGCGTAAGAAGCTTTTTAGCTCGTGTATGTCAGAGGGTACATCTGTCGTGCACTAGGTGTCGCAGATGATTGCTGACATCGATCAGCTAGATTAGCTAGGCATTACCTACGTGGCAGAGACTACCAAAGATTTTATATTATAGTCTCTACCCGAAAGCTGGGGCAGGTTCATAATGAACCAAGAGTAAACTCTTGGAGAGTTGACGGCTATGCTCTAGGAGGCAGAGCCAGAGCTTCTAAAATGGGCAAAGGCAAAATCATCATAGTTTTCTAGGAAGACAAAGGACATATCCCAGATGTCTGCCTAAACTATGGCAAACGGGGTCACTGGATGCGTGACTGCCGTATAGACAAGGCAGACATGAAGGAATTAAAAGTGGGGCAAGGCTCCAGCTTTAAATATGTTTGTCATAAACATGTTCGCCATTAGTTTCAAAATTGGATTTTTATACAAGATATGGTACATAAGATATGTACTGATGTGCAGAATCTGCTGATTAGCAGGAAACTGACTTCAGTTGAGATTGATCTGCGAATTGGAAACGGGACGAAAATCGTTATTTTTACCGTAGAATCCTAAGTTTTGGAACTACCCTTCGGGTGTGTACTTAAATTAGGAAACTGTTAAAATGTAACTAGTTTAACTATAAACATTATCTCTATATCAGAGTTTGATCCGTTGCAGATATACCTTTAGATTCTAGAACACTAAAGTGTTTTTTTATAAAGATGATATTGAGATAAACACATTAGATGTGAATAACAGTATTTATATTTTGAATATAAATGAATCTCATACGTATGACATGACAAACAAATAGCTCAAACTGAATTAATCAGATGAGACTTATTTGTGGCATTGTTGTCTGGGACACAATTAACAAGACTCGTATATCCATACTTTTGAAGAATTGATACTAGGACGGATTTGATCCTATTCAAATGATGTCTACGAATCTAGTTTATTAGGAAAAGTGCCTAAAACACCTTTTACTTGGTAAAAGTACAAGTGCCATCGATCTGTTAGCCCTCGTTCATAGTGACGTAAGTGGGCCCAATCTAGCTAGGCTAGAAGTGGATATGAATACTTCGTAACCTTTACAAATGTGGCATCGCGTTATGGTTATGTGTTTCTTGTGAAACATAAATCATAAACTTTTGATAAATTCAAAGAGTTTCGACACGAAGTAGACAGACAGATCGGCTAAAGTATTAAACCGTCACGGTTAGACCGTAGTGGGAAATACTTAAGCAATAAGTTTCTCAATTACTTGAAAGAGTATAGTATTCTTTCAATATGGACTCCTCCCGGAACACCTCAATTGAGCGGTGTGTCCGAACTGAGAAACTGAACCTTGTTGGACATAGTAAGGTTAATCATAAGTCGCTCTGAGCTATCATTTTCCTTCAAGGGATACGCATTAAACAGTGCAATACTTATTTTGAATAAGGTTCCATAAAAATCTGTAAGGTAGATTTCATATTAGATATGAACAGGAAAGAAACCGGGTTTTCTCATTCCTGATGATTTGGGTATGCTAGGCATATGTTTGGATGATACCAAACAAAACCCCAAATTGGATAAGTGTCTAAATTGTAGCTTATCCTAGGGTAACCAAAGTATAGTACTTATACAACTCACTAGAGAACAATGTAATTGTTGGTCGCCATGCGGTTTTCCTAAGAGGAATACCAATATGCAGTGGTAAGTGGGAGGAAAGTAAAACTTGATGAAAATCGGAGTAATACTGTTCCATGCAACCGATTCCTTAATGGAACAAAAACAGTTTATCAAGGATGAAACTGTACCACAATCTTCAAATACACAAGAACCGCGTAAGTCGGAGAGAGTCATAAAACAACCTGGGAGGTATGGGTTTCTGATCTCACCTCGTAAAGATGTCAATCTTATTGAGGAACACGAACTGACTACGTATGAGGAAGTGATACAAGGTATCAACTCCTATTATGGCAAAGTGACATGAAGTCCGAAATGAATTCCATGTATATCAACCAAGTTTAGACACTAGTTGTTGTACCCGAAGGCATTGTGCCTATTGGTACTGTATATAGTCTTCAATGAAGACATAAATGGATAGCAACATACCACATACTAAGCTAGGCTTGTAGTAAAAAGGTATCGTTATCAATATTGTGTCGATTACGATGAAACCTTTTACTTGTTGCCATGATTAAATCTATTTGGATAATGATTGTTAATGCTTCATGTTTCATTTATGAAATATGACAGCTGAATGTCAAAATCGCTTTCTTAAACGGAAACCTTTTGGAGGATGTTACAACATCCTGATGGTTTTGTCATACCATAACAAGCAAACAAGGTTTGCAAGTTAATTCGATCCATTTATGGATTGAAGCAAACATTGCTTCTTGGAACTATATCGTTTTGATGTAATCATAATGGTATATGATTTAATTCAAAACGAAGATGATTCTTGTGTATATAAGAGGGTTAGTGGGAGCACACTGACAAATGATTGTCCTAAATAATGATGATATATCATTTCTTGGAAATGACTTTCCCATAAAATAATCGGTGAAAGCTTGGCTTTCATGAAAAATTATCCGTAGAATACTTGGGAGAGACAACCTTTATTCTAGGAATAAAAATCTATTGGGATAGATCTAAAAGTTGTTCTTACTCTCCGAGAACTCTTACATTGAAATAAATGTACGTGACCTGGTGTCTCATATGCTTTGAGCATATGGAGTCACAATCAGGCCAATCCAATGGATAATCACTAGATTGATGTTAAGAACATCCTGAAGTATCTTAGAGGATCTAAGGATGCTTTCTTATACTATGGAGAATGAGAACTTGAAGTGACTGGGTTCACTGTTGCAAGTTTCCAAATCGATAAAGAACGACTATAAGTCACAATAAATGATACTATATAGTTTGAATAACGGAACAGTGAGCTGAAAATATTCCATGCAAGATATTGTTGCCGAATAAACAACAAAAGCGGAATATTGCTGCAGCTGAGGCAGCAAAAGAAGCCATTTGGATCATAATAATCCTAATTAGATTAGGAGTAGTTCTGTTAGCAACTGAGCTAGGCTACAACACATGCTAAAGAATTAATGGTCTCATCAACGATCCAACTATATACTTCAACTACTCATCTTATTCATTCGGATCATACATTGTGGTGATGTGATGATCGAATAAATCGCATCAGATGATAACTTTCCAAATCCGCTGACGGAAGCAGTTTCTCAGCAGACGTTTGAGTGACCCGTACATAGTTCAAGTGTAGGACACTTGAGTGATTGGCTATAGGCCAAGTGGGAGATTGTTGGACAATTATGACCCATAGCATCACTATTTGTACAGAACATGGTGTTGTTGTACAAATTAACTATGTGACAAATGAAATTGCTCTTTTATCATTTGTAATTAGATTACCGGGATATATAAATGATAAAAGTCCATATGATTAGTTCCGGATTGATAAGATATGAGACAGTATCAATCCATGAAGGTTTAATCATTAAAACATCCCTAGTCGGAGTATTATCGAGATTAGACATCGATAACGCGGAATAGACTAGTATTACACTTGTACGTGTTATGGGACCATAACGACATAGTTCTCATATAGTCTCTACCCGAAAGCTTAGGTAGGTTCATTATGAACCAAGAGTAAACTCTTGGAGAGTTGACGGTTATGATCAAGGAGGCAGAGCCAAAGCTTCTAAAAGGGGCAAAGGCAAAATCATCACAAGTCTTCTAGGAAGACAAATGAAATATCCCAAGATGTCTGCCTAAACTGTGACAAACGGGGTCACTGGATGTGTGACTGTCATATGGACAAGGTATACATGAAGGAAATGAAGGCGGGGCAAGGCTCCGGCTTCAACTATGTTTGTCATAAACATGTTCACTACTGGTTTCAAAATTGGATTTTTGATACTAAGTATTGTACATAAATATGTACTGATGTGCAGAATCTGCTGATGAGCAGGATACTGACTTCAGTTGAGATTGATCTGCGAGTTGGAAACGGGACGAAAGTCACTGTTTCAATTGTAGAAACCTAAGTTTAGGAACTACCCTTCAGGTATGTACTTAAATTAGGAAACCGTTATAATGTACCTAGTTTGACTAGAAACATTATCTCTATATCTAAGTTTAACCCGTTGCGGGTATACCTTTATATTCTAGAACACTAAAGTGTTTTATTTTATAAAGATGATATTGAGATAAACACATTAGATGTGAATAACAGTATTTATATTTTGAATATAAATGAATCTCAAACGTATAAAATGACAAACAAATAGCTCAAACTGATTAACAAGATGAGACTTATTTATGGCATTGTTGTCTGGGACACATTAAACAAGACTCGTATATCCAAACTTTTGAAGGGTGGATACTAGGACGGATTTGATTCTATTCAAATGATGTCTACGAATCTAGTTTATTAGGCAAAGTGCCTAAAACACTTTTTACTTGGTAAAAGTGAAAATGCCATCGATCTGTTAGTCCTCGTTCATAGTGACGTAAGTGGGCCCATATCTAGTTAGGCTATAGGTGGATATGAATACTTTGTAACCTTTACGGATGTGGCATCGCGTTGTGGTTATGTGTTTCTTTTGAAACACGAATCGGAAACTTTTGATAATTCAAAGAGTTTCGACACGAAGTTAGACAGATCGGCTAAAGTATTAAACCGTCACGGTTAGATCGTGATGGAAAATACTTGAGCAATAAGTTTCTCAAATATTTGAAAGAGTACAATATTCTTTCATAGTGGACTCCTCCCGGAACACCTCAATTAGACGGTGTGTCCGAACTGAGAAACTGAACCTTGTTGGACATAGTAAGGTTAATCATGAGTCGCTCTGAGCTACCATTTCCTTCTAGGGATACGCATTAAACAGTGCAAAACTTATTTTGAATAAGGTTCCATGAAAATCTGTTTGACAGATTTCATATTAGATATGTGTTAGTGTTCCTAGAACATTCATAGGATCTAATAAGCATGAAAAACATATAATAAGATCATTATAAGGTGCGGAATAAACTTACAATGAGTGGATAGAGCTTTAAAATTTTGAGAGGATGATCTCCAAGATCCAACCTTTTTGATGTTTCCAAGCTTTTGAGATGTTTCCCTATCACCTTTGTTGACTTGCTTAAGTGCTAGCTTGTTGATTTGATTAACAAAATCCAAGTGAAGAGATGAAGGTGGCTCACGCCCAAGGGTCTCCAAGAACTAGGGTTTTCATTTTTCAACTTGTGAATAATGTGTTGTGTAACAAGTGTAGAGATTTGCTTTTTGTTATTAACCTTTTGGTAAAACCCTTTTCACCTTTTACCCTAAACTTGGTAGGTTTGGTAAATGGTATTTCAAAAGCAAAACTAGGTGGTTGAGTGGTTGGTGGCTTGGCATAAATGCCAACTACCTCCACCTACCACACATGTGAAGTGGGCCCCACATATTTGAATTCAAAATTCAAATATCTCTACGAACATTTTCCGCGGCTCGGTTCCGTTTAATCTGATTAAACAAACTTCCGTCGTTAAATAATTAAATCTAATTTAATTAAATATCGATGCCTCGCAAATATATTACGATCGTCGTTTATGAATTAATTCTAAATTAACTCGTTCGGTCGTATTAAAGTCCGACTTTAATTTCGTAACGAAATCCAATTCGTATTAATATATCCGATATATTAATTTTAGCCCATTTAAATAAATTAAATAGAAAAATAAAATTTAACTATTAAATTTATTTTACCGATTAATTCTAAATTAATCGTGTTCTCTCTCTACTGAACACAATTAATCCCAGATTAAATAAAGCCCCAATTAATCCCAGATTAATTTTTCTCTCTCTAAATTAATCCCAGATTAATTATATTTTAAGTCAACTGTCATCGGTGAATCTTTGGGAAGCGACCCAAGAGATCTCTGGATATGTTGGTAGTAAATCCGGTTATCGGACTATCCGATAAAGTGAGTACCTCGTACTACGTGGTTACCGATTTACAAGACATGGTTGGCTTCTAGCAAAGCACCGTGCCTACCCAATTCTCCAGAAATACTCTTACTAGAATATATAATCTATGTCAGGCGTAGTATACGTCGTATTACGTATCGCGATCCAGTATCTGATGTCACGTGCAAGGCCTGGGGCTGGAATAGTGTCTGCCCCGTATGAAGCACATATCGGATATAAAGCAACTAGTCTCTTTGAATCGGATAATCATGACCTTGTCATATTATCTCGATGGTTGCAACACTATAGAGAACTAGTTCTGAATCCCTGCGTGATCATCATCTCCATATGTCTGAAGTGATACTTCCATCTTGACATCACATCCAATACACTACGATTCTCAATAAACCTAGTAGAGGTGTACACAGAACCTGTTAAAGCCCTGGATGACCAAAATGAAAGTTTACCGGTTGTCGCAAGTACTAGCGATGCAAGTCTCAGGTTAAGACCAAATACATCTACCCTGAAGCGGACTCCCATAGACACATATACATACTACCAATGGGATTCCGCGGGGTCTATCCAGAGCGAAGCTGTTTTCCATACCATCGGTAAAACACAACCTCCTATCGCACTTGCATAAGTATCCAATACTTAAACATATGAGAACTGTACTGTTATGCCCTCACAACGCGCACAAGTGCAATACTAGTCTATTCCGTATTATCGATGTCCAGTCTCGATAATACTACGACTATGGATATTTAATGATTAAACCTTTATGGATTGATACTGTCTCATATCATCTCAATCCGGAACTAATCATATGGACTTTTACCATTTATATATATCAAAGTAATTAAATTACAAAACGGTAAAAGGCAATTTCATTACTACATAGTTAATTTCGTACAAAAACACAATGCCTTTTACAAACAGTGACGATATGGGTCATAACTGTCCAACAATCTCCCACTTGGCCTATAGCCAGTCACTCAAGCATCTAATACCTGAACTATGTATATGTCTCTCAAGTTTCTGCTGTGAAATAGCTTTCGTCAGCGGATCTGCAATGTTGTCATCTGATGCGACCTTCTCGATCTTCACATCGCCACGATGTATGATCTCACGTATCAGATGGAAACGAAATGAGCAAACAAGGTTTGCAAGTTAATTCGATCCATTGATGGATTGAAGCAAGCATTGCGTTCTTGGAACTATATTGTTTTGATTTAATCATAATGATATATGATTTAATTCAAAACGAAAATGATTCTTGTGTATATAAGAGGGTTTGTGGGAGCGCACTGAAAGTGATTGTCCTAAATAATGATGATATATAATTTCTTGGAAATGATATTTCCATAATACAATCGGTGAAAGCTTGGTTTTCATAAAAATTCTCCGTAGAATACTTGGGAGAGACAACCTTTATTCTAGGAATAAAGATCTACTGGGATAGATTTAAAAGTTGTCGGCACTCTCTGAGTACTCATACATTGAAAAATATGTACACGACCTGGTGTCTCATATGCTTTGAGCATATGGAGTCAATATCAGGCCAATCCAAGTGATAGTCACTGGATTGATGTTAAGAACATCCTTAAGTATCTTAGATGAACTAACGATGTCTTCTTAAGCTATGGAGAATGAGAACTTGAAGTGACTGGGTTCACCGTTGCAAGTTTCCTAACCGATAAAAATGACTATAGGTCGCAATAAGGGTACTATATAGTTTGAATAACGGAACAGTGAGCTGGAAATCTTCTAAGCAAGATACCGTTACCGAATAAACAACAAAAGCGGAATATTGCTGCAACTGAGGCAGCAATAGAAGCACTTTGTATCTTAATAATCCTAATTAGATTAGGAATAGTTCTGTTAGTTGTCGAGCTAGGCTACAGCACAGGCTAAAGAATTAATGGTCTCATCAACGATCCAAGTACATACTTTAACTATTCATCTGATTAGTTTGGATCATACATCGTGGCGATGTGATGATCGAATAAATCACATCAGAAGATAACTTTGCAAATCCGCTGATGAAAGTATTTTTCTCAGCTGAAGTTTGAGCGAACCGTACATAGTTCAAGTGTAGGACACTTGAGTAATTGTTTATAGGCCAAATGGGAGATTGTTGGACAGTTATGACCCATAGCATCACTATTTGTATAGAACATGGTGTTGTTGTACAAATTAAATATGTGAAAAAGGAAATTGCTCTTTTATCATTTGTAATTGGATTAACGGGATATATAAATGATAAAAGTCCATATGATTAGTTCTGGATTAATAAAATATGAGACAGTATTAATCCACTAAGGTTTAATCATTAAATATCACTAGTCGTAGTATTATCGAGACTGGACATCGATAATGCGGAATAGAATAGTATTTCACTTGTGCGCGTTGTGGGAGCATAACAGCATAGTTCTCATATATTTAAGTATTTGATACTTATGCAAGTGTAAAAGGAGGTTGTGTTTACCGATGGTACGGAAACAGCTTCGCTCTGGATACACCCATCAGAATTCCATTGGTAGTATGACTATGTGTCTATGGAAGTCCGAATCAGGGTAGGTGTACTTGGTCTTAACCTGAGACTTGCATCGCTAATACTTGCGACAATCAATATACTTTGGTTAGTCGTCCAAGGCTTTAACAGGTTCTGTGTACGCCTCTTCTGGGTATATTAAGAATCATAGTGTATTGGGTGTGATGTCAAGATGGAAGTATCACTTCAGTCATATGGAGATGATAGTCACGTAGGATACGGAACTGGTGCTCTTATATGCTGCAGCTATCGGGATAACATGACTAGGCCATGTTTATCCGATTATAGAGACTAGTTACTAGAGATCCGATATATGCTTCATACGGGGCAGACACAATTCCAGCCCCAAGCCGAGCACATGACATCTGATACTCGATCGTAATACGCAATACTACGTATACTACGTCTGATATAGATTACATATTCCTTTAAGAATATTTCTGGAGAATTGGGTAGACACGGTGCTTTGCTAGAAGCCAACCATGTCTTGTAAATCGGTAAAAATATAGTACTAGGTACGTACGTATTCGGATAATCCGACGACCGGATTTACTGCCAACATATCCAGGGATCTCATAGGTCGCTTCCCGAAGATTCATCGATGACGTATGACTCGCATATAATTAATCTGGGATTAATTAGTTAAGAGAGAAAATTAATCTAGGATTAATTACGGAGATATTTTATCTGGGATAAAATACTATATAAAAAGTGAGAACGATTAATTTGGAATTAATCGGTAAAATAATATATTCGATATATTATACGAAATTAGATTTCGACGCGGAATTAAAATTAGATTTTAGAGATGATAACATTGATCAGTATATCTGGCTCTAGTTCAGTGGCTTAGGGGACAGCGAGATGTAACATCCCAAGACCATTATTTTAGGCGTATGGGGGGACGGCGAGACGTAACGCCCTTATACGTCAGGTTTTTCAGAGACATGTTTTCAGAGATAAGATTTTTCAAAGATATGGCTTATCAGAAATGATGGTTTTATAAAGAGATTTCGAAAGAGCAATTTTAAGAAAAGAATTTTAGAAAGAATTTAGTTTTACAGAAAGACTCAGAGTTTTACAGACATAAAATATTTCCAGAATAGTTTTACAGAAAGAGTTGTGTTTTCAGATAAGAAAGAGATTTCAGAAAAGATTTTTTTCTTGAGAGGATCTCCATTTTTAGAACCATGAATTTATCATAAAGTATTTCAATTTTTATTTTTAAAATTATCCACTCACTAGGTCGTGCAAACGATCTAACCCCCCCTCACACTCCCAGTTTTCCGTTTTGCAGTTACTCGGAGGACGAACTCGAGAGGATGGATACTGATGGCAGTCATTAGGGTGTTTGGGTCCAACAGATCAAGTACATAGTTACAATCTAGTCAGAGTTGAAGTAAATTTGCATGCATACACTAGTATTGTATAAGCCATTGTAATAAGTTAAATATGTCCATTACAGAGTTGTAAAGAGAAGTGTATTTGAGTAAACAGTTATAAGTATTAAATTACATTGCATGTCATTTATTTGGGCAATGGTCCCATGTAAGAGTTTACATTCGAGATAGAGTTGTAGTATGGTTCACAGTCAGGAAATCAGCGGCTTAGAAGGATAAATCAGTCTATTCCCTGCCAGTAGCATATCCTGGAGGGGGATGTTATAGGTAAGTCCTCCAAAATATATT
Source organism: Zanthoxylum bungeanum (assembly GCA_019454045.1). Lineage (NCBI taxonomy): Eukaryota > Viridiplantae > Streptophyta > Magnoliopsida > Sapindales > Rutaceae > Zanthoxylum > Zanthoxylum bungeanum. The sequence continues at coordinate 107,850 of SKCR01012915.1, forward strand.
TTATATATTATAATAATAATAATAATAAGAAAATACATTTGTGGGTAAATACATCATAAGCTTATTTTGGCACCAGTCTAAACATTGAGAATGTTTTCCAAGTCCGATTCGAATCTAGCTGTCAGATGTGTTTTTGGGTTTTTCTAGGTCCTGAAATTCAGATCTCATATCCATTTTTCCTGTTGAGCTTCTCAAGTAGTATTTTGCCTACACAATAAATAAAAATCACTATAAAATATAAATATAAATGTGCTAAATTAAGGGGATTAATTAAATTATAAGTGCAAAATGATTAGTTTCTCTTTTATTACGTGTACACTTTTTAATAATCATCACACCCCCCCAACCAGCTTATTACTATAAGCGAAAACTTAAAAGAATTTTTTTTATCAAAGTTAATAATTTTTTTCTTTCTTTATAAATAATCAAATAAGTAAACTCTCATGTACTTTTTACCCTTCGTCTATACACACATAAAGTAAGGTATCAAACAATTCATTGTGCCCATAATATTCACAGATCTTGTTGAAAAGAGAGTAACATTTTTGTCTTAAAATTATATTAGAGTTCATACCTTTTTGGCAATGGAAGTTTATTTATAAATACAAAAATATTTTTTTATATAATAATACATATTCAATCCTTGTAACGAGCTTTGGGCCAGTGACTCCCAAACCAGTTGGCTTTAGGGCACTAGGTGTTAAGACACCCTTACTGAATTAATTTCTCGGATCTCAGATGTTAAAAAGAAGAAGTGTCTGATTTCCTTGAGTTTTTTCTTTAACCCATGTAACGAGCTTTGGGTCAGTGACTCCTAGACTAGTTGACATTAGGGCACTAAGTGTTAAAAACACTCATAAAGACTAATTGCTCAAGTTAGAGAGGCTACGAAATTGAACTTATTCGCATAATCTTTTTTTATAACAACTCAAGCTCTACCATTTTAGGTGAACAATCACTGCTTGCTGAGGTAAGACATCTAGTTACTAAGTAAAAGCTTGATTATTATTATCACTTTTTAAAACTAACTCAAGTTCTTTCGTTTTATGTGAACAATCACTACTTGCTGAGGCAATTTTTTTTTTTTGAATAAAAACTAAAATTCCACTGCCTTTAGATACTACCTCCAACAACTAGAGAACTGAATATTACAAAATTTTCACTTACAACCCATGATCATATGTTACCATGTATGCTGATAATACCTGTCAAATGAGCATATGGAGATCAAATTTAATCAATATTATGGAGAATTCACAAATTTAAATGATTCAAAAAGAAAGGAACAAAAATAAATTACATTGAGATGCGTCTCAGGAGCAAAAACTTCTTACACAGCCATCTCTGAACAACAATTCTACTTGATTAGTCAAAAATTTATTGTTGGTTTGTGTGTAGTTTTTTTTTTAAAAGCACAAAAGAAAATCAACACAAAATATATTTTTTACACACAAAATAACAACAAAGCAAAATCAGTATAAAAAACTTTTATTTTTTTTTTTACATAAAACAACAACACAAATATTTTTTTTAAAGAAAAACACAACAATGAAATATAAAAAATGAAAACTATCTTGTCAACTATCCCCTCCCCCAATCAAATTGAGACATTGCCTCCAATATATGAATAAGAAGAAGTTGAGTTTAGAAGAAATCACCAGGTTAGTGTGGAATTGACAATTAAATCTACGACTATTTAAAAGAAAAATTACAGATTAAGATCCAAGTCCACTCTACGCTTCTTGCCATGATTTTTATCAGACCAGTTCAACTTGGAAAGAATGGGGTCGATTTTTGGTTCATAAGTTTAGAGTTGGTCAATTAATTCATCAACTTTTCTTGCAGTTAGGGCGATATCTTTTACCGATTTTGAAATGAACCTAAGACTTTTGGCATCCTCAAGAAATGCTAAAAGAAAATAAAAAAAATGATCAATATTAAGTAGTCCAATGTGTTTTCGGTGAATGTTCAAGTTCGCCCATGATGCAACTGTGAATATTTCTTCCAACATGCCTAGCCCACCAAGTAAAGCAATAAAAGCGTCAGCATGATTAATCATTTTAATAAGTCTTTCAGTCATACCTGAGACAATGTATTATTCTCTATTTGATTTTCCGGTGAGGTTTTCATCTGCCAAAGTTTTTGGAATGATCCCCAAAACTTGACTGCCACATTCTTGCATAGCCTTTGAAATACATCCCATCAATCCAATATTACCACCGCCATATACTAAGTGCATGTTTCTTTCCGCCATAACTCTACACAATTCTTTTACAGCTTCAACAAATTCTGGTTTAGTTCCAGAGCTAGTTCCACAAAACACACAAATATTAGTGACTCGTTGTCTTGAAGTTTTCTCCATTTTTGTTCACTCTCTTATCTGGGTGTGTCGGAGAGAGAAATGACAAGCTGTATTTATGAATCTTGAAAGAGGGTGAGTAATAAAAGCATTATTATCTACAAAATGACAATAAACGTCGACGTGATTATATCTATAGAGATTTGACGTTTATATCTATATCTCTAGAATAATCCGGATACCTGTGACGGAGGGATTATACGTATGCAATGACCTTGACCTGTATGGTTCAGAGAGTTTATCCGTGTTCGTCATAATTTACGAGTGGGTGAATTA